>KL260208.1:0-46263 GCA_000699545.1 Podiceps cristatus
CCGGTTACCCTTTGGGGTTAAACCATGACAGGTGTGCAGTTTGTAGGTGAGATGTTCTCTGTGTTGTCTAATCATCAAGAAGGATAAAACTTTCTCAGAAATATGTTACTCATGTCAATCTTGATCCTTTCTAATGCTGATTTATTTTTTTAGACTACAGTTTCATAACCTTTTCGTGGGTGGTAGAAATAATTCAACTTTTGTTACCTTTGTTTCATTTACCTCGAGTCATCCTTAGTGAGGTCTGTGCCTCAGGCATTCCCTTAATTCAGATGCATGTAACGTCACATTACTGAACAGAGCTGACTCCTGGTCTCCACAGCGTGTATGACAAGACCAGACTAAAACAATTTTAATATGCAGCTGCAGCTTCAAAGTTTGTGACCTGTTACAGTGCTTGTAGTAACTATTCTTACAGTAACTGAAAAATGTGTTAAATGGGCAGGAATTAGCTGTATTTTTGGAAGGCTTTAGTTTTAAATGAAAAATCAAGTTACTGTTTATTACCTCAGTACCAGAAAACTGATTTGGATTTCTGTGAAACTGAGCCATATTGGCTGCAAACAGGAATTTGTTCTTGGAAGGATAACAACAGCCAGCCTGTTGCCCTTGTTTACACTGTAAAAGGTACATAGGAAAAGTGGGAATCGCATCCAGCGTGCACTCCGTGTAATTAAAACATGAAAAGTACTGCTGGTTTGGCCTTCTTTCTAAAAAAATGTTAGGGCAAATATTCAAAACTAAGGAGAGCGAAGCCAAGGTTGCAAAAATCTCTGCTGTCAAAAATCTCCGTGTGTGAATTAAGATGCCTGAGGTTTGGCAATTTCGTTGCGCCCTTTCTGGCCAAAACCATTCAGATGTGTGCTTTTATCTCTGTCTATATCCAGGCCCTCAGCAACTGAAGTGGTGCATGTTTCAGAGGTGCTTAACATCTGTGTGAATTTCTGCCTGATTCTCAAAGGCTGATAGTTTCTTTGCACGTTTGTGGTGGTGGTTGTGTGCTCCAGACTAATGGTGTCAGTATCTTGAGATACGCCTTCCCCAGCTATCTTCTGCTACCTTAATACTCAGTATACTCTGAAAATTGCATCAGGCAAAGAATGGACATACAAATACACAAATTAATTGGCAGAACATTTTGTTTGATAGAAACATCTTTTTTGTGAGAAAAGATGAAAAGGAAGCTGATGAGTCACTAAGGAGGACGCAAATCTTAGGAACTTTATGCATCCAGATAAGGGCATGTAAGGATGGTAAAAAATATTTGCAAAAGCAGCTGAAGGAAGTTTGCTGCCAGGCTATCTTAACATGTAAACCATCTCTCAAGCAGAATGGATCTGTGCTTCAGGGGACAGATTTACCAAGGACCTTCTATATTTTGCCATTGCCTTATAGCCATTTTGAAATTAATTTCAAGAATGTATGTCTTAAGAGCTAACTTAGTGTGTGTGTGTGGGTGTATATATATTTATGTATATATTTTAAAGTAGAGAAAGAAGGAGATTCTAAAGAGGAGGTGGAAATAGAGCATCTACAGGAAGAATTACATTTCCTTGTGCACCTCTTCTTTTCTTTTCTCCAATTTTAAACCTCCTGAGAGAGAGGTTTTCTAAAGGCATTTGAAGAAATTTTGGCTGATACTAATTTTTGTAGTTACATTTTAAAATGAGCTACTTCCTTGCTTAAATAATTATTTGTAAATGTAAGTAAAGAGAAGAGAATCTGGTTTTAGGACAAGTTGCCTTGACCGGGTCGTGGAAGACACTTCCACCCCTGCTATGCAAAGCTCAGGATGTGCTGGCATATCACCAAGAATCTGGAAGGTGGTGGGGAGTCTGCCCCTCCTGTTAAAAGCTACCAGGGATCTCCAGGCCATTGCTGAAATATTTGCTTACATTATTCTTAAATAAAATTCTTCAGCTTCCCTACATGACTTGTTCCAGTGTTTAACTGTCATCCTTGGAGGGTGGAGGAAAAAAAAAAAAAGAGTTCTACATTGTTTTTGTGTAAGCTAGGCCTGTTCTTCAAGTTGTTGTCTGCTTTTCATCCTCAGTGGACATGGAGGATCATGGAATGTCAGCTGTTTTCTGATGATTTATGTTTGGTTCACCTCTCTATCGTCATTCTCCTAATTTCTTGACTAAATAAACAAGGCATTTGTATGTGTGTGTGTGACATAGCTTGTCATAAAAGCTATGATTTTAAAACCGTCTGACAATTTTCTTCTTTAAAAACTTGCCAGTTTGCTGTATTTTTCTTGAATTGCATTGGTACAAGTGGATTCAGGGTCCACAAGCCAGGAATTAAGGAAAACTATGAAGTATCATGTCTTAAATATAACATGTCCCAGAAGTATATTTCTTTTCCTTTTGAAATAATGGCATTATTATCCAAGTTTTAATCTCACAGATTCTTGGGAGATGCTTAATATGTTAGTGCTAATTTTCCATCTGTCATGCTTTGAACATTTTTCCTGAGTTTTGTCACTCCTGAGTTTCCTGACATTAGACCACCTCTAGACTAATTAAGATTATTGTAAATGACGGTTGTTACCTGCCAACGAGTTGCAACCTCTGCAAGTTCAGTGTCATGAGCCAATTTGAGAAACATGCTTTTTCATTTCACTGTTTCAGTTGTTAAGGTTGAAATACTAAATACTGAACTTAGTATACGTAGACTTTTGACAGACCTGTTGGCCTATATTTTTTCAGTTTGACAGAAAAAAAAAAATCATTGCTACTCTCTGAATAGCTTTTTCAGACAGTTATGCAGCCATATAATAGAAATTTCAGCCAGACTCTGTGATTTACTAGGGAACTTACTGCAGCTCCTGAAGGCTTACTCAGAAGCCATAAACTGAAGTGTATTAAAGCTACTTCTTTTTACCAGTCTGTATGTCCTTCAGCCTGGCAGAGAGAGAAATGTGAGGTTTGGTATTATTCAGTTTTCAAGCCCTTATTACCCTACATCGTTCTGAAATGGACTGTAATATTGTTTTCTTACATTTAGTATGTATGTTGAACTTACTGACCTGTAATTCTCTTATTACTTCTAAAAATGGGTGTGTTTGCTTAAGGGTTTTTGTTTTCAGAGATAACTGATAACACTTGTGAAAATGGTTTCATTTGTTATTTGAAATTCACTCCAGAGGACTTAGGCCATCCCCGTCTTTTCATGCACTGTTGTGACTTCCTTGGGTAAACTGCACATTTCACCTTTACAGCCTATTGAGTGCCAGGCATCAGCAGGCCTTTTTCTGCTAAGACTTTATCATTCAAGTATAAAGTTTGTAAGAATGTGAAATGAAAATTGTATTTCGTAATGTATCGCTAGGAATTTTAAAGGTAGGATGCATGTGTCCACTGGGAGCTGGCACAAGGCTTCTTCAAGGTGAAGCCAAATTTGAAATTTGCTGCCTTGAAGCTGGCTAGCTTTTTGTCTCTGTGTGTGTGTCCTTATCCAAGAAGTGACAAAACTCGGTTCCATGGCAGTGCTGGGCTGGATGGGGTAAGAGGCGGGAAGGTGAAGGGAAAGACTGCGAGGAGAGAGACAGATGCCACCTTTCCGCTCACCTTCCTGCAGTTCGTCCAGCCTTTCTGAGGGACGTTACCTTCTGGTCCCCTCTTCTCACCTTCTCCTGTCCATTTTCCTTCCATACCTTCCTGTACATTTACTGTCCCCAAACTTCTTGAGTTACTGAAGCATCTCTTTCTTGAAGAGACCTTGTTCCTTCCTCTCGCATTCCCTTGCCTCCCTGTAGATGGGATAGTTTTCCTGACTTCTTTCCCAAAACAGAGTGAAGGAGAGTTTGTATGTTACTTGTGACTGAGAACATCTCCAGCCAAATGCTGAGGGAATTATTCTGCTTGGTGACTGAGAAGATCTCCAGCTAATGGCTGAATATTTCTAGGGTGAGGGATGTTGTTTTCTGGCTCTCTGTGACATTAGGCAAATGTCTGCTCTTCTGCTGTGATTTAATGTGAAAATGCAATTCTTCTTGCAAGAACTTCCCCATTTTCCCATTTTAAATTTACTTTCAGTAACAGAATATGAAATGTTTTAGGAAATTAGAAAGAAATGTTTCCAATTATTGTTTTCTCCATCTATTCACTTAATTCCCTTTTGGCTTTTGATGGCATATGGGTATTGTTTAATTTTAGCTAATGCTAAAAACTATTGTTGAAAACACTTCCTGAAGAATGAATTTTCTCTAACCATGTTATAGAAACATAGTACCAAACAATATCCTAGACAGTTTGTTATCTGTGTATGATTCTTGTTTAACGTTTTGGTGCTGGTAATTATTAAGTTGTGTATTGGAAAGAAGTTTATCCTTTACATGCTAGTCTGACTTTTTCCACTTTTGTCATCTGTCAGTTTGTCAATTTATCTGATTTGATTCCGTATTTTGCGCAAGTCATTCCCACATAATGGGCTGAGCTCTATCTAGTCGATGAAGTTAACACCCCCCACTCCCCCACCTCCCCAAACTAATATTGAATCAGTATCAGTGTTTAAAACAATAATGTGTGACTTCACTGGAGAAATGGGGTGTGCTACAAGTTTAAAATACTGATAGCAGTGTTGAGTTCTTCTGTGTAAGAACAGCCCATCTCCAATAGAAACCACCATTGTTGGGCATTTCCAGCAATAGAGCCATCATAACATTACTGAAAAGTGTTAAATATTAGCACAGGCTGGAACAAAAATTTTCCTGTGCCATTCCAGAAAATGGGAGCAAAACATCCTGAAAGTGCAATCAGAACTTGTAGGCTGGTATGAGGAATAGCTTGGCCCCGTGAATGCAAACTGCTAAAGGGTTGCCCTTCCGCCATGAAGCCCTGCTGCTGAAAACTGCTTTACAGGGATGATTTTTCTTTTTGCCAGCGTAACCTAGACTCTGTGAATGGCTTCCCTTTCAGAAACATTTATGTGTTGCCTTCCGGGCATGTGTTCACAGAGATACGAAGAATAAACTTTGTTATGCATTGCGTATTGAGAAGCTGTAACAAGGAATTAGTTAATAAATGATAAAGGAAATTAATAATTAACTGCCTTGTCTTATATCTTTCTGATCTTTACCCATCTGGTACCTCATAGCAACCTAGTTTATCTTCCTCCCCCACTAATCTAGTCATGCTTTCTCTTCCATGTTTCCTCTCATTTTGCTTTATTGCCATTGCTCATCAGTTTTCTCTTTGCGTGTATAGTGTTTACAGCCACTGCTACACAATCCTGAGCCCTATTTTAACTAATGCATGAATACAGCATAGTTTCACCTTTGTTCTTAAACTAACCATTTAATCAGTCATGTGAGTTAGAAGGAACAGCATAGTAAGTAAGATGCCAGACTTCTAATTTCAAAGACACAATGTCATTTTCTTCATTAATAGCATGATTCCAGATAAATTCCAAAGTACCAATGATTTCAGGGAAGCTCATGAATTTTCCTGTACTGTTTTGCAGGGGATTTCCCAAGAAAACAGGCAGAACTGCTAGGATAGCATCAGATGAAGAGATTCAAGGGTCAAAAGATGCTGTAATTCAGGATCTGGAAAGAAAACTTCGCTTCAAGGAAGACCTTTTGAACAATGGGCAACCGGTATAAAAACATAATATACCCTGGGGAATGGGAGTGGACATCATGGGTAGTTTCTCAGATATGCTGCATATAAAATAATTATTGTAGATTAATTTCATATTTTATGTATTTATTATTTCTAACTGCATGTCCAAAGCTGCATTTCCATAAGGAATGATAGTGTACATTTTGGCCTATCATTTCTTCTGATGGACAACTTCACATGGATTTAACAAAGCAATGGAGGTCTCAAAGATGATGAATTTCCTTAAGAAGCCTCCACAGTCTGTACCTTGATGGCTTTTTCAGCCTCGGAGGCCATTTGCGTTTGACTGTTCATCACTGGATGGCTGGCCAGTAAGCATATGCATAGCTCTTGATCAGTCCAGGCTCATTATACCTTCTGCCCAGCTGTTGGACAATGGAGGGAAAGAATAGGTGGTAAGTGGACATCAGAGGGGGACGAGGCAGTTCATCATGAGAAACAACCCGTTGGGAATCAGGCATCATTAGATGCTGCAGTTGTGGGACCTTTTGACCAATAGAATAAAATAACCTATAGTACTAACTTACAGACTTTATCCGGAGTTAATGACCTGCTTGAGGAGTCAAGAAATGAAGTAAAATGAGCATATCAGACAATTGAAATGCATAACTGCAAGGTTCTCCATTATTTTTTGTGCATTTTAAGATATGCATAAAAGATAAAATACCAAATTCTTCCTTCTCAGAGCTGATGAGAAGCAACTCTCCTAAGACTTGATTACAGTTATTGAGGTATTGATTTAAATGTCTTTGAAGGAGGAATCTCTTTTAAGAAGAAAATAATTTTTAAAAAGTGGACTGTAACCCCTGTTTTGTCAATGAAATGTTTTCAAAAGCATCCAGGTGCCTTGGGATACCTTTGTGTCACTGAAAGGTAGTGTGCTTTAGGTTTCTCAGGCCCATGCTCAGAAGTTTGCTACCATGTCTGAGATGTGGAATATGGTGTCATATATGGTTAAAGAGACCCTGTTGAGTCTATCTGGTCCACAGCTGCTGGATTCTGGCTCTTGATAAGGTCAATGGAGTGAAGTAGGGAAAATGTTCAGAGTGACTGGTGCTTCTGTACTTACCTTTCTCCATTGACTGCATAGGGTTTGGCAGTCTTCTGTAGCAGTTAAGCAGAATCACTCTCATAGTGTATAAGTTCCTGTTTTGTCAAAGGAGGTGGGCTGACCATAACTGTCAATGCCTATTTTGGAAAGTGAGAGCGATGTTTGGCCTGGACAAATGAATGGAATGTCCTGAGAAAGTCCACATGGCCTGAGGAAAAAAGAAGAAACAACTGTGATCAGATGATGTGGGAGCTTGAACCAAGTAAACTCTGGTTTTGCGCTTGCCTGGAGGCTTTTGCCTTGCAGATTCCTGTCCTGGGTGATTCTGTTTGTGTAATCATGGCTGTGGGCACTTGGAGCGATTACAGAAGAAATTAAAGTGAAGAAAAGTTCATGAATTTATTAGGTATTTGTAACCAAGCCAACATTGGTAAATAGTTTTCATGAGTCTCAGCCTGCTGGTTTAGCTACAATATGACTTATTTTAAAAATTAATTTAAATGGGCTTTTTTTAAAATGGAAGCATTAAGTAGATGTAACGTTTTGCAATTTCCATTCTTCTTTCATTTTTCTGTTTAAATGAGCCATTTCACTTTGTAATGAGTATGCCTTTCATTCACTGGCATTTTTTTTCAATGTTGAGTTGTAAGAAAGTGTCTTTAGTGCCTGAAATGTGTTACTGCATGTAGAAGAAAACAATGAAATAATTGAATTTTACACATAAGGTTTTCTTTTAACTTGCTTTATCTTCTGAGTGTAAATTGTCTTTTATAAGCTGTCTCTTTAATTTCCAAAAGAGTAAGAAGGAATAGAAATAAAAAACCTTAAAGAATATCTTTTTCTATAAAGCTGTCATATTTTTGACAAAATAATCGAGTAGAGTAGTGCCTCCTTAGCATTTTTGGCAGAGCTTTCTGCCGTGTGTTTCTAATGTAAAAGTCGAGCAGAATGACTAGGAGTAAGATTTGGGATGATTTGACATGCACTTTTTTGATGGCCATGCTGATTTAAGCAGTTCCTATTGCTCATTCCTGCCCAAGTTCCTGGCAAGAGGATGGAGACAAATGGCAGAGTCAGGGCAAGGGTTGCTTAAGCCAGAAGAGCCAGTTGTAATGCAAAAAAAATGCATTACAAACTGCGGTAGAAAATTTCTGTTAGAAACATACTGCTGCTGTCTTTTATTAACATTACTTAAAGCATTGCTTACTGTCTAACTGCCTCATAGTTTGTAAGGACAAATAAGAACTTTTCTTTCTGCTTTTCCCTGCCACTCATCACCCTTTTATTTTTTGATCAGAGATTAACGTACGAGGAAAAAATGGCTCGTCGATTGCTGGGAGCAGACAGTGCTGCAACTGTCTTCAATATGCAGGAACCAGAAGAGGAGCCTGCTATACAGGTGCCACATAATTCTACAATTTCATACGAAAATAAAAAATTCTTTTCAATTTTTCTGTTTTACAGCCTATGATTGTCTTATAAAAAAGTCTTACATAAGATAATAAATGTACACAAGATAGGACGGTTTTGATTACAGAAGTCATATGTTACATATCAGTGAAGTAAACGGGAGAATCACATGCCTATTGCTCAGTTTTTCCAGAAGTTGAGAGTTCTCAAATGTCTGCTCTCTGCTTTAAACTCTTCCATTTATCCTATTCTGTCCTGACCTTTAAGTCTCTCAAGGCAAAAATACATATACTATCTTGAAACCGTCTTCTCTTTGTGTGGAATCTGCACTTTTTGGATGCAGACCAAAAACACAACAGAAAGTCTGCTTGAAAGACCAGGTACACATTCTCCACTGTTCAGGTGCCAGAGTTGCTATTCGGAAATGTGTAGCTTTCGTTTGCTTACATTACCACATAAAGTACATTCTCCTAATAAAATCTCTGAGAAACTGTCACGGATGCCTCTTGGTCTTCTTTCTGCCTCGTGATCTTTTTCTCTGCCCTTGCAGGAAGCTCGCTCTGTTGGTGCTTCTGTAGTGAGTCCTGTGGATATTCAAAAGGTTAATGTTTTCACCTTTTTCTGTCTTGCTTTTTTGAATTTTTTTTTTTTTTTTAATTCTCTGTCGTCTTTGCCCTTTGCCTTCTACTGTTCTTGGTTAATAACAAGAGGTCACCTAGCATTAATAACTGGGGAGATTTGGGCTGCACTCCCTTCAGGGTGTTGAAGTTGTTCTGTAAGCCTAATTGTCTGAGTGCAGGCAGCTAAACCACAGCAACGGCGTGCTCCGGTATCTTTCTGCCGTAACATTAACATACAGCGATGCTAACTGCCTTGCACCCAATTCAGCTGCACGTGTACTTCATGATTTACTGCTATGATAAACTTTGAGGGAACAAAGAAATTTTTTAAAAAAAGTCTGCAGTTTACAAAGGTATTTCTCTTTTCTTCCATATTTTACCTTTGATGAGGGTTATTATTAGTTCTGTAACCGATCAGTAGAAAGACTACATGACATTCCCAGACCAGAGGCAATGATAGAGGATGGATATGTGGAAGTAGGCTTCATACAAGACCTATGTCCCATCTTAAATAAAATCAGGGTCAGAGACAATGGCCAAAGCTCAGTTGAAAGCGTGTGTAAATTTCTGCTGACTGCGAAGAGCATTGGCTAATAAAGATTTTCTTTTTTTCCTGCTTCGTAGCATTCTGACATGATCTTTGCTATCACTAAGATTCAAAGCATGACTTTTGTACTGCAAAGCAGATAGAGTGAACATTTCGAGGAAGGAAATGACTGTGTATGTCACAGTAACGTTTCCCAGTATCTGAATAGCAAATTTAAACAAGCAGTAAGTAGTGTTTTACACTGGATGAAACTTTCTGCTCCTCTTTCTATATCTTGAATTCTTTTATGACAAATATTGTTTTTAAGGAAGAAGTGATACTTTTGGCCAGACAAAGGGGACCATGGCAACAGGAGTAAAGGGAGGCAACTAGCATGGACTGCCAGTGTTGCCATTTTCTCCTTTTTTTCCCCCTCATTTTTACAGGCAACTGTAAACAAAATCATTTTAGCCTTTGGGTGCAGCCTCCGGTACAGTTCTACATAAATAGCAGATGTGAACCATATGGTCTTCTGGCCATCTGGAAACAAAACCCACCCTAAATCTGCCTGTACCCTCAAGGAAATATTAGTGTGTTTCTTTTGTCTTTATGAACTGCTTCAGAATACTTTTATTCTTATAGGCTTTTTTAAAAAATGGAAAGAAAGCAACCAATGACTTTCCTTCCCCTTATAAATTAGGCCTTAAGATAACATGAAATATAATTTTTGCCTTATACCAGATGTCTTCATGGTTTCACAGGAAAGTTATTGGAGGCACAGATTATAGTGTTTTTCTTCGACAAGATACAGTTTCCTTTTATATGTAAAACCATAATGGATTGTCAAAGATCAGTAGAATAAAAAAAAACACATTAGGAATACATCTTGCTGAGCAATATGTT
Source organism: Podiceps cristatus (assembly GCA_000699545.1). Classification (NCBI taxonomy): domain Eukaryota; kingdom Metazoa; phylum Chordata; class Aves; order Podicipediformes; family Podicipedidae; genus Podiceps; species Podiceps cristatus. The sequence continues at coordinate 10,138 of KL260208.1, forward strand.
GAAGCTGGACATTAATATGTACCTTTCTTGTTTGACAGGAGTATAAAGTCTCCAGCTTTGAGCAAAGATTGATCAGTGAGATTGAATACAGGCTGGAGAGGTCTGCTGTGGAAGAATCAGATGATGAGGTGCAGCATGGAGATGAACCTATTGATAGCAGTATGTCACCGTATTTTGAGATAAAGCTGAAGCATTACAAAGTCTTTGAGGGAATGCCAGTCACATTTACATGCAGAGTGGCAGGAAATCCAAAGCCAAAGGTAAGAAAATAAGGTAGATGTTTCTGGAAATGCTCTGAAGAATTCTGTATGGTATCTGACTCTCAGCCCCTGGACCCTATGGGCTGTATCTTACAGGAGCAACAGACATTCTGTCTTGACAAGAAAGGCTCCCAGCTGGTATAAACTGTCAAATCTCTTTTGACATCACTGGAATTATTTAGATTTATACTAGGCATAAATTGTACTGTGAGGCTTCGGCTCTTAGTTACTTCCTCCTGAGACTCCATCTCAATTATTTTACCTAGAAGTAATACTTCCGACATTTTTGGCATTACCTTCAGGCTACATCTGTACCACAGGACGCAGTGCAACGCTAGAAAGCCCCGTGTGAGCTGGCACAGTAGTCCCAAAAGCAACCTCATCAGGTTAACATGGGTAATTAGCTCAGGCACAGCAACATGCTAATCCAAAAATATGTTGCTTCTGGTTCAGGAGCCAGTGTGGTATCTCTGCGTTCCTCAGTGTTGCAGAGTTTATATCTACACACCCTAACAAGACAAAATTTTATTGAAAGTTAGAGGAAGGCATGATAAAGTATCGTAAGCTCCCATACATCCCAACAGCAAGATGAGACATGATGGTGAGGTTTTAATGATGAGTTTCTGAGGGAGGGTTGGGCTTGGGAAGCATTTCCTTTTAGCAAATGTGAAAGTACCAGTAGCGTGATGTCAGTAGTCTGGGAGAATGCTTTCCTTTGGTGGGTTGTGTTTAACCATCTCAAAAATTGCTTGACAATCGTTATGCAGCAGGCAAACAGCAGTAGCTTCTTCAGCTTCCTTGCCAAAGCCGGCATCTTCCCCGTAAGGTCCTTGCAGCTCTTACAGTGACCTCTTGTGGACAGGGGCTCTTTTCCTCTTAGACAAGATCAAAGATGCCTTCTCTCTTGGAAAAGATCTTCGCAGCAACAGCCACATCCAAATGTCGCCTTCAGTGTAGGTTTTACAGGTATTTAGGATTTGGAGCAGAGATAAATGCAGGTGTATGATACTGCACAAACCGTGAAAAGAAAAATGGTCTTTGTCAGGTAGAAGGAACCACAGAGAACTAGAGCTACGTCTACCTACGTTAGTAAGTAGTGCAGATCAGAAGCAGCAAATCTCTGGAATGGGATATCCATCCCTGCTTGCATTTCAGGAGGTTTGACTTCAGGCTAGCTCTAATCTTGTCCCACAGACTGAAGCAGTTGCAGCACATTAGTTGTGTTCTTGGAGCACGTTTTCTGGCTTAGTTTCATCTGAAAGGAATCCAATTCTGTGCTCCAAGACCACAACATGATGTGAGCCACTGCAAAGTAAGTGGGGCTGATCAGTATAGTCATATCAAAAAAGCACTCCTGCTTCAAACTGGAGACACACACTGGGAAGATTAGCCCAGTCTGACTGAACCCGAACTTTTGATGCCAGCATTACTTTTGAGGTGACCGTACAGAAGGGCCTGTTGTGCTGAATAAGGGTGGAGGACAAATGAGGTGGTTGGTGTTGGAGGTGCAGTGTGCTGGAGAGGTAGGCTTTTTGCCTGAGGCTTATGACGAAGCTGCTGGATCACCTGTTATGAGTCAGCCTTAGTCAATTTAGCCATTCCCTAATCTTCACAGTTTTCAATTAAGGTGTAGTTTCACAGTCATCTTAATCTGATTTAAGACAGATGAAAGAGGATGTCTCCTTTCCTCTCCTTGTTTTGGCGTTAGGGATTGCAGAGCCAAGAAACCACATTGTTGGTGCTTCCTCTAAAGCACGGCGTTCTACGGGAGTATCTGGTGTGAATGCACTCTGATTCAGATACGATGTTCTGGGTTTCTGCAGCGTCAAAGCATGCACATTAAGAAGTGATTTGCTCTTGCACCTGGGACTTATTCCATTCACTTGCAGATGCTCTGTGCGATTTGTTAAGTTGCTTGGGATGGAACCAACTTCAGTCCTATTGGATGGCTACTTGTTAGCTGGGCTTTGCGAGTGTCAAAGGCTGCATCTTCCCCTCATCTGCCGGAGCGTGCCAAGATAGCAGTTTTGAAATGCTCGATGGCTGAGGGAGGGCTGCCCTTCTGCTGTCATTCGTTGAAGCTGGAAGTGTTGCCCCTGAATAATTTTTTTACTTTGGCAAATGAAAAGCTGGAAATAATTTACTAACTTGAAGCTCCTCCCTTCTAAGTATTCTGTCAGCTCTGCCAAGGAATGGCTTTGGGAAGGACTGTAGTGTTTCTAAAATCTGGCATTCATTACAAGGGATTTTTCTAAGCGGGCTTATTGGCTTGATTATTTTTTTCCCCTGAACATGCCATGTAAATTGAATACTGATGTGCAAATTCTGTCTCCATAAATACGACTTTTAAAATCTGAGTCTACTTTTGTTATAACCTTCAGTGTAATATAAAACTATTTTCTCATTAAAATGAAAACCTGTGGCGATACAGGAGGGATTGTGGAACACTTCTTTTTAAGGGGTATTTCTCTTCAGAATTAGGACAACACCATACAAAAGGTTAATTGAGACATGAATGTTGCATAAAGCTCGGACTGCTCCCTCTTCACATGGCTGAATGTAATTGTTAGTGATTAAAAATGCCTGTGCTGCTCAAGATCAAACCCCCTTTTGTACTATGTACTCCATTGTATTTCTAGTCATTACACGTTGGTTCCTGAAAATCTGGTGCAAATAAAATGCAGTGTTCGGTGCTTACGTAGTTAATGGTACATTTATTAAAAGGTATCCTAGAAAGAAAATACTTCACTGCAAGGACCATTGTCTCCAGCAGTCGTAGTGTTTTACTTATTAACTCCGTGCCAGATAAAGGAAATATTAAGAATTTAGTACTCATAAGTAAAACCCCGTGATGCCAATGCTTTTAAACTTAGTGGAAATAAATATTGGATAACATATGCATGATGTTTGGTTAGCTGGTTCAGTTAATATTTGCATGGATTTCCATGTAATAATTCCTGGCATGTCTCCTGATGTTTCTGATAAGTGCATTGTTATAAAATAATTACTACTTAATGCAGTAGATTTCCAAGCAACTTTATGACACATGTAAAGCATGCAAGTTAAAACTCATTTTTTGCAGCTATGTTGTTACCAGCATCCATTAGCATGTGTGTATAAGTGATCAAATATCTTTTGCATCTCCAGTAAGTGCTCTGTCAGCAGATGAGAAGACATGACTAAATCTTTTGTTAGCACCACAGAGTCTCTGCAAGGCTGCTGACAGACAAAATGGGAAACAAGTATAACCAGCTCTTGAGGAAATGAAATCATTTCTAGTTACGCATAATGCTTGTTAATATAAAAACCATACATGGCAATTAACTTTTAAGGGAAATTTCCACTCATTCCCTCCAAAACATTCCCCATTGTCTTTTTGTGAAATTTAAAAGTATATCCTTCGCTTTTCCCCCTACGTGAGTGCATTTAGAGCTTTGAAATGTTGGTACCTATGAAGAACCTGACATATTAAACTCTATAAGGAATTGTGCTTTGCTTTGTCACTTCGTTTTTACTGGAAAGCCGGCACCCTTTCCTCATGGCGAGACCTAAATTCCCACTTCAGGAATTAGACTGAGGAAAAGGTGTGTGTTTTCCTCATGCTAAGGAGTCCCAGCAGCCATGCGACCAGGACAAATATAGTTGTACAAGTTACCGTCATAAAAATTGTGTAGGTATCTGCACAAGTGACTTAAGAAATGCTGAATACTGCTGATGTTATGGAGTAATACACGCTTCAGAAATGACACATAAATAATGTTTTGCTTAAATAGGGGTTTGGGGAGCTGACTACAGCCTTCCTAGTCTAAAATTTTTCACATATTCCTGTGTGTGTTTTCATGCATACACCACATTTTTCTTTTGATTCCAGGAGATTTCAGTTTGGGGTTGTATATTATTTTTAAAATATAGCAAAATACCCCCAAAACTAGGTCAAAATATTTGAATTTTTTTTGCCTCAAGTTTGAGGCATTAAAAACACATACATGTTTTTTTGTGTAAGTTGTGGATTACTGTAAGATATTATTCTGCATACATCATTTTTTTTGGCTCACTGGAAGTAGATCTTGGGTCAGCCAGAGAATAAAATTATGTATCAAAAGTAATGGAAAAGACCTCTGTTTGATAGGTAATGTAACTGTTCTGTACAACTTGGAACTATACTGGTGTTGGCGTACGATTATTAAAGGCCATCCCTGTGCTGACTTGCCCTGAAGCATTTCCTATCGCTTTGTAAAGCTGCCCGTTGCTGTAGGTGTCTGGCACCTCGGGTGACGCTGCCGGTTTCAGTCAGGCCGTTGCACTCAGCTGGCCCGTCCGCTCGCTGAGCTGCTCGTTGCCAGCGGCTCAGTTCCCTCCGGGCTTTTTGGCCCAGTCCAGTCAGTGTGATCGATATGAGACAAAACTGGTGTTTCAATAGTGAGATCATTGCTTCTATTCTATTCATCAAGTCAATTATTCCTATAATCACCTTGGTTTATGTTTTCACTTTCTGAAAAGAGAGCAATAGCATTGTTAAGTTCTTTCTGCAACTTCTTTGGATTTAAATGAAATAAAAATGTTAAATTAGTACTCTCTGAAACAGAACTTCTCTTTGTAATGACATCTATTTTCAGTTCTTGAAATGTTCAGCTGCTGTTCTGTCCTTGGGGTGGGTACAGCCCTAATGCACCTGTAAATTTCTTCGCCAAATGTTCATGCTGCTGTCTTTCTCTTTAAACAATTGCTAATCTGTAACTTGTCTTTTAGGGAAAGTGGTTCGTGGAGTGTGGCTTTGCACTTTTACCAGTTGATCAAACCATTTTTCTTTTAGTGGTTACCAGAGAGCTTTCAGCAGTTAAGATTCGTTAGTGCTGGTAATTGAGAGATGATGACAATGAGCACCCACCTCTTATCAGCCTTGTTTTTTCCTGCAGATTTATTGGTTTAAAGATGGGAAGCAAATTTCTAAACGAAGTGATCACTACCGAATTCAAAGAGAACCTGACGGGACTTGCTCGCTGCATACTGCAGCCTCCACCCTGGATGACGATGGGAATTACACTATTATGGCTGCTAACCCACAGGTAAATGAAGGTTTGGCTCCAGAGCAAACATGCTTCTGGACATAAATCTTCAGAAAACTATCTCATCTTACGTATGCATGATTTAATTAAATTATGAGGTCACCATAAAGTATGTAAGTTAGATTTCTGTTTTCATCTTGCATCAGTAGGGTGGGACCTTTCTATCTCCAAGAGATTAGCAACTCAACAGCAGGTATTTTTTTTCCCTATGGTTTGAGGTTTCAGAGGGGAGGGGTGTTGTTTTTTAATCAGTGTTCCACCATTTGTTTCAGATGATAGCATCTCGATGCCCTAACTGAGCATGCATACTATAAAGTAGGGCAGGGGGGAGGGGAGGGTGTGTGGAATCCAGTTTACCAGCAGAAGTAACCCAATCCAGCGATTTTCATTTTTATTCTGTTGATACTACTCACTGACTGAGGCCAACTTTTTGAAACAGGTGGGAGTATATTACACCTCAACATGTTTACATTAGGCAGTGATTGCAATTCTGTAACGCAAAAAATTCTAGCACTTATTATGTAGGGGGGAGGTGGCCTGTGTTGATCTCAAAGTCTTAAACAATGTTTCTCTGAAACACAGAGTGTTACTGGTTTTGTAATATTATTTGTTCTGGTTTTGTAATACTATTTGCTCTTCACAGACCCAGTACAAGAACTGATGTACACAACAGAAACCCGGCTGCGTGTTAGGCAGAGCTGAACTTACAGTTCACACATCCTAGGAAGGAACTTTCAATCCACTTTCCCTCCAGGACAGCAAATTGAGGGGAAAGATTTGCACATGAGAAACCAAGGCAGTGACATAACTTTAGGGATGTAATGAATTATTTTCTTCTGTAGCACTAAATATCTTGCCAAGATCAGGCCGGCAAGTAGAATCGCACTGTAAAATAACAAGCTGTATCACTGAGACAGAGTTTAATCTGAACAGGAGTGTTGTGCTCTGTTATGGAAGTTGCTAGGTTACTTAGCGTGACACGGCCATTTTTGCCTTCTCTTTAACTGTCAGTCCTGCTCACATTGCAGCGGGCTGCTGAACGTATGGGATTGTATGCACCGACGACACACAAATAGCTGCTTTAGGCTAGATTCTACATATCGCGGTGCTTAAATCTAGGTAGTTTCCACATGTACAAATAACAGAAATAAAGACCCAATAAGTAGCATAAGGACAAGGGAATTCTTCAAGTTGGGAACTTTTAGACATAGATGACCATTGTGTTGTAACACTTGGTACCATTTAAATGGTGGAAATTTGTATCAGGTTTAAAAATGATGAGTAAATACATACATGGTCAAGGTAGGAAGCGAATCCTGTTCATCTTCCTGCAAGTGTTGTGTGTTAGTGCACGTACAGAGTTTCCCTGTGTAGTGTTACTGCACGATCCAAAATCGTAAGAGACCTTGGTGCTTAAACTGCCTTTGTGGCGGGCACTGTACTCCGTCCCTGGATAACTTGTATGACCACAGTTAGGGCCTGCTTTTTAGCATTTGTTATTCTGGATAAAGCTCATGTGATGGCACAACAGGGAACAAGGTTATCAGCTCTGGTCATTGCCGAGACTAGTTTGTTGGTGGGTTTTAGATGTACTAAAATGAGCCAATTTTCTATTGTTCCTAGCTTGGGGAATGAAAAAGCAGTTTTGTTAAATGACAAAATTCTGTGTCTGTGCTTTTTCCCCTCTTTGGAGAAAAAACAGAAACATCCCCTTCTGGCTCCCCCAAACAAAACATCTGTCTGTTTCGCCAAGCCCGTTCTATTCTTTCTTCGCAGTGTAATTCCCAAGCAAACATACTTATCATCTCCTCCACTATTTGCTTGCTTTTACTATGCGTTTAGCAGTGTAATGGAGGCAAAGGAGGGCTATGAGTTAATGTACTAGCCTTTCACACTCAAAAGATCTGGATTCCAATTCTTTTAAGTCATCCTGAGTGGAAATAATTTTGGCATAGCCTCCTCAATTCTAATGGAAAGTTGTCCACATCTCAAAGCTATCACAAACTTAGGCAAATTTGGCAACTTTTCCTTAGGAAAAGCGAAATACGTAACTGTAAGGGAGCCTGCATTGGGGTTCTGATGGACTGGTAGATATTTGCTAGGCTGTTGCTGCGTTTTGGTCATTGCTATCGGAACCATCAGATAACCACAAAGCAAAAATGCACATTCTTAACTGACAGAAACTGATTTTATTAAAGTGAAAGATTCAGTTCATTAAAGCTCTGCCACTTTACGCCATCTCACAATATGGGCTAATACTACAGGATTTATGTATGTGAAGTGACTTTTTGACACTCCCTGGAAATCAGCCATGGTAGTTAATACGGCGGCACCACAGCCGGCCACGTAAAGAACAGTGATCTGGAATTAAGGTTCCAATGCGCCTCTGGGGCTTGCAGTAAAAGTTGCCATATAACTTAATTTAGAGCAAACTGACCCTGGGCCTAGAAAAACACAAAACCTTGCCTGGTTTAGGCCTTTAGTTACAGGTTCCTTCCCTTAACTGCTCTTTCCATGAGCTGTACAGGCTCAAGTTGAACCTTTATTTTCACCTTCTTTCCTTTTATCCCGTTCTCTCCCCTTCTTTGCACTGTGCGCCTGGTCCTCCGTCTGGATTCCCCGTACTTTCTAGGCTGTCTTCTCATGAATTACTTCCCGCTCATTGCTTCCTTCCCATTCATCCCATGACATTTCCAAATCTTTGTCCTCCTGCTTGTTCTTCCCTATCCAAATTCCTTACTGTCCTTTGCATTTCCATTTGTGATGCCTTCATGTATTGAGATACACAGAAATTATCCCAAAATGTGTGAATTCATCACCTGCCAGAAAAAGATTAATATGCAGTGGTGCCTGAAATAGAAATATATTTGTTCCAGATGTTTTAAGCTTTTGCTTAAGAAATGGCTGCAGGTCATGCTCAACGGCTTATTTTAACACAAGTATTTTTCTTGTGGATTAAATGGGTCATGGGAATAAAAGCGGGACGCAGAGACTTCATTTCTAACAGTCCAGCAGTAACAGAAAGGTCATTGGCATTTGAAAGCTGCTTGAGACTCCAATGAAATTGTTTTTCGATGGCCTTTGGCCAGTTGTTAATGAACAGTTATTTGCAGCCCCCAAATTAATGTGACAAAAATATTTGTCACTTTTATGGAATCATAGAATCATTTAGGTTGGAACAGACCTTTAAAGGCAGCAAGTCCAACTGTTCTGATGACAGACTAGAGCATGGAGCTCGCAGCTTAGAACTGAAACAGACTGCAAAGCTGCTGTGGCTGCTGCCTTACTGGTACCAGTCTGAGGGCAGACAGACAGATGTACGTCTTCTATACATTTATCAAAGAGCTATTTAAAGCTATCATTTTTGAAAAGTTATTAAAATTATTACATTGTTATATAAAAGTATATAAGCTTTTACTGCAGTATTATTTTTATACATACCTTTTATATTTGTATCTATCGTGTATATTTATTAATGTCACCAGATGCTTTTGCCCCTTACGTGGTGAATTCTAGAGAGCCCCGGATGTCAGGCAGTCCCATCCAAATGTGCTGCCACGAGTCCACCACAGGTGGACAATCATTTTTCTGTGGTGGACAATCATTTGTCTTCTAAAAAACAAAGTAAAAGAAAAAAGGGGACCAAATATAACAGAGCCCGAGTGTTATTTACCATTCACCAAAAATAACTTAAGATGACTGAAGTATCTCCAACGCCCCAGAGCACAGTTGTGCACTACAGTGCGGTTCCTACCTCCAACCCAGGCTCACTCTGCAGAGGGGACGCTTTAGGTGCTTGTACAGTAATTTGAGTTTTTAGTCCATGTACTGGTTTAAGGACTTAATTGCCAGTGGTACTAATAATCTTTTTAAAAAGAAAGACTTCCAGGCAGAACACAGTCACAAGTCTCCCAGTCTGTTCTGTGTCAGATTAGAAGCTGATAAAATGTTTTAATATCAGAAGGAATCATGACAAATGTTTTTCAATGACTTTGTGAAAGAAGAGATTGTATTACAGCCTCTGTAACAGGTGGGCAAAAAAGAAGAGATCAGGTTGAACGTTGATTAATATTACACACTTTAAGTCTTTTAATGTTCCTCCTCTCCATCACCGTCACAGGGCAGAGTAAGTTGCACGGGCAGGCTGATGGTTCAAGCTGTAAATCAAAGAGGCCGCAGTCCTTGGTCACCTTCCGGTCAGCCTCATATGAGAAGGTACTTGATGCTTTTTTTTTCTTTTAATAATACGTGTTTTGCAAAATTATTATGGTAAGATAAAGAATGTGAATTAAGAAGGTCAGTTAAAAGTATGGCATTCAGGAAGAAATGTGACCTCTGTTGTCTAAAGATTTCTGCAAGGCTTGCATGCTCGGAAGTATAAGGAACCTCTGAAATGACGTTACTTTTAGTATCTTTAATTTTGCCTGTCTCCTCCTCCTTTCTTTGTGATGTTCACCAATGACTCCTTATCTCAGATTACACTATCAGCTGTTGGGAAGGACCTTGTCACTTATGGTTTTTTAAAACACCTCACCTGACTAGGATTCTACCAGGAACCTGGGCTTTCTGCAGCGTTTAATAACTATTCATTTAAAGAAACAGCAGAAATAACTGCATACCAAAGAAGTTCATAAGATTTACATTAGAAATATTTTAGTATTTCAGTGATTTCAGTTCAGGTTCTTATAAGGAATTATGAGTCAGAAACAAAGTATTAAACTTATCTTTGGTGAGTTTACAGTTATTCACATATGAAGCTTTGGTTTATGTTTTTGGACCATATAAGGGAATTTTCCCTTCAAATACTTTATTTTCATTGCCCAAAGCATTTATGAGGCTATTTAGCACAGCTTAGACATCTTTAGATGATACAAAACAAATTAATTTCAGTTACCCAATGAGAACTGCTTTTGACAGAGCATGAGCTCCAGTTCCTGTTTCTGCCCTGAGGAGGCACATGTTCTGCTTAATGGTCGTAACGGCCGTAGCATCTCAGTATTGTCCCGTTGCAATATATAGAGCAGAGGTAATCACGCAGTCAATCTGCAATAAAGAAATGATTCCCGTAGCAATGAGTAGTGGCAGTGGTATGTACAATATAGAACTGCTGCATGCAAACCAGGCTCTCTTTCCCCCACCTCTGATAACTAGAAATTATTAGGAATTGAGGTTAGTTGGTTGAAGGACTGTATCAGTCTTATTCCTGCAGGGAACAAACTGGGCTTCCCGCAGTCGGGCGAGCATTTCCCAACGCCCCTCACGGAGGCGTCCTACCAACTCCCCCTCTAACGCTGCAGGATGAAGCCTGTTAGGCCCAAAGCTCAGGCTGCTCATGGAGGGGAGTGTCCTGCTACCGCTGCTTTCTGAGAACAGCCCAAAAAGCTGGCTCCGCTGGGCGTAGCCTGTCCAGTAAATAGGGTGCTTGACACCTACAAATAATGAGTAAAAATGAAAAATCTCTGTTGATCCCTGAAGGGAAAAGCTGACAGCGAGAGTCAGGTTTCAACTGCATTAGTCAGTGCACATGGGCGAGAAAGGGGAGACAGGAGGAGGTGAGCAGCGAGCGGCTGACACTTGTGCGTCTTGCTGCGACAGGCAGAGCCCGTGGGGAGTAACGGGGGAGGCTCGTTTTTCAACTTCTCCAAATGCAAAGTCCGAGGCTGCTTGCGGCTGGGGGTTTTTTTTTTTGTTTGAACAAACCCCCCGACAGCCGCTCTGGCTTTGGCTGGGTATCCAGTAGAGTAATGAATTATAAGTAAGATATTTCCATATAGCAGTTTAATTAAAATTAGGGCAGTTATTGGGGGTCCTTATTTCCTGTACAATTGCCATATGAGGAGGGCTCATCCCGCTGTCTGTGCTTACGGGAGGTCTGTTTCTGCTAAGCACTCAGCACAGTACAGTTGCTCTTTAGTGACATTTCCCACCGCTCATATCGTCCAGCTCTTCCCGAGACTCATGAAACGTGAGCAGGTGAAACCTTCCTGAGACAGACTCCCACCATCGGCTTTTCGAATGGAACATACCACAGTATTGTGCTCCCCCATATACGATAGTATTTGTCACATACATTGCTATATACTTTTGATAAGTAACACTCCTGGGGCATTACAGTATTATTTCTATAAGCTTTTCTGGTTGAGAGGAACAAAACCTTTTTTTCTTGCAAGTGTAATTATTAGCTAGATGAACTTTATGACTTGTTACACTGTTGACAGGCTTTTTCCTGAACTATTTTTAATCTCTTACAGCCTGTGTTCTGGCAGTACTCTGTTTTTTGTCATCTTCACTATGTCACAGCCGTTTTAAAACACTTTTGTAGTTGTTATTTCATTTTTATTGTATTTTACTGCAATTTGCTTAGCTTGCAAACATTACCTTCTTAACATTACTTCGGGGGGTGGGGGGGAAACTTTTGAATTGTCTGATGTGTACAAAGCTTGGGCTCAATCCCTTAGACATCGTGCTCAGCCCCATAGCACCTAAGCTGTCTTGTGGTGCACGGCAGCCAGAGCACCCAATAAATCATCTTAATAATAAAGGCATCAGATTTAAGGAAGATTTTTTTTTTTTTTTTAATTTTCCTCTTGTCCCTACTCTCAACTAGAGGATTAATTTGAACTTAATCTCCTTTATCCCAAATTAGTGATGATTATCATAGGGTCATGAAGTCTTCCCCAGCTCCTTGCTCGCTGAAATTCCGCGCCACACCAACCCCTGGAGTCTCCCCTGGACACATTTAGTGCATGATGTCAGTGTTGCTGAAACTTTGCAATTTGATGCCCACATCACAACTCTAAAGAACCCACAGTTAATCCAAGGCTATTCCAGACTATTGCAATTTCTCATTCCTAGATATCTGAAGTACTTGGCTCTACTCATTATTTCTTTAAAACCACAAAATGTTTTAGAACTAAAATAACCCTTGTTTCACCTCTCAAGGTACAGGCTTAAAAGTAGCCTGCAATTTTAGAGGTGAATTTACAGAGGTAAAAAGAAACACATTATTTATTTCTGGTTTTAGACTAAACAGCACACTCATTTCAGTTTCCTTTTAAATGTGTAATTTGAAAACTTAGCATGTTCTTGTAATTGTGAAAACTATCAGAAAAAACCCTCTTTGGTCACAAACTCGTAGCCCTTTTTTCATTTCATTTGTTGTAAATTTTTCGCCCCGTTTTGACCGGTGCTGCCTTTTTGTGGAGCTGCAGCAGGAGGTGGTGGCTTTCAGGACGTCCCCACTTCTGCGGTGCTAGGCAACCTCCCGGGCTCAGCCTTGCAAGGCGTTACAAGCACTAGTAACTTGTGCCCTATTGGCATCCTACCGGCAGTATCTAACCAGGACGCGTGTAAATACTGTGAAGGCAGATTTTGCATGGGCTGCCTGCGCTGCGTAGCACTCACTTGACTCGATACCGTCACTTCTGGTTGGGATTGCAGATACCAGTACGGTTTGTCTTTACTACCATCCGTCTTCTATCCCGGCTACGTGTATTTGAGGGATGTAGGTCAGCAAAATCGGTTAGGAACTTGCCAGCTAGAGCTGTCACGTAGGAGGAGCTACTGAGGTACCTTTAGGCACGGTCAAGTGGCAAAACTATTCGGTGCTTAAGACCTGCATTTAGGCACCTGAAGCTTGCCGGGTCTGCAGAGATGGCAGTCTGTGTTCCCCATTTCCTATCCATTCCGACATCAGCAAGCGGTGTGGGCTGGCTTCCCACCCCCCCGTTTGCCGCCTGCAGTCACAGCTGTGGGAAGCCTGTGATGATCATCGGGAGTGTTCATCTTCCATACAGTACTACAGCATCGTGTCTTCCAAATGTAACTGTTGGGGGTTGTAAGCTTGTTTTGTTGTGAATTATTTTAACCCAAAGAAATGCCTCTGGGCAGCAGAAAAGCAGTATAGCCATGAATACTGGAGCATGTATACTGCAGGCGCTGCCTAAACCGGGAACACTGGCAAAACCGAACAGAAAATGGAATTCAGAAGAGAGAATTTCACTGTGACCTGTTGTTGTTAGAAGTTCTCTCTGGGGATGTTTGAATTGCTCCTCGTCACTGCAGCAGGGTGCTAGTGGAGGCAGCAGCTGGCTCTAGAACAGAATCCCTTGGAGCTGCCCAGGCAAGGACAAAAACTGAGCTAAAATTTTCTTTCAATTACAAGTTTCTTTGGTTACTAAATCACACAAATGGAATAATGCTGATTTCAACTGGGAAAAAATCTAGTTAAACAAGGAACCACTTAGAAAAAGATTTGGTAGATTAAATTAACAGGCAAGAATAGCCAATGCTGAAAATGGATTAATTGATATCGTGGAAGCTTAAGGTGATTGATACCGTTTCTGGGGACGGGAGTTATTTTTCCTTCTTCTTATTTTTTATTAAACTTTTTACAGTACCTTTACAAAGAACAATTTAACGACCAGTTTTTCTTCCTGTTGCTCACAAATGAAATTCTCACTGTTTTGGCACAATTTAGTGGCTTTGAAAATGTTCAAGAATATCTATCTCAAACAAAAAACTGTTAAATGAGGAATAAACATCCACAGCACTTCAATGCACAGAAGTCACTGTACCGTCTTCAGTAATGCAGAACCGTACAGTCTCTTCTCAACAGAGAGGAGTTAGCTTTAGCTGCTGTTATTTTCTGAAAGGTGGGCATAATTAACGAACAGTACCTGCACGTTCGATCCGGTGTAATCAGCAACAGGGAAGGGATTGAATACACAGGAGACCAGAAACGGGGAACTGGCCCATTCAGTACTTAAAGGGGCCTATAGGAAAGATGGGGAAAATCTTTTCAGTAGGGGCAGCGGTGACAGGACAAGGGGGAATGGTTTCAAGCTGAAACAGGGTAGGTTTAGGCTGGATATAAGGAGGAAATTTTTTACAGTGAAGGTTGTGAAGCACTGGAACGGGTTGCCCAGAGAGGTGGTGGAGGCCCCATCCCTGGAAACATTCCAGACCAGGTTGGACGGGGCTCTGAGCAACCTGATCTGGGTAATGGTGTCCCTGCTCACTGCAGGGGGGTTGGACTAGATGGGCTCTGGGGGGTCCCTTCCAACCCAAAACATTCTGCGATTCTATGATTCTATGAACTGAACCTATATGCTAATGCCTACCAACTTATTTTATTTGTATTTCAGTGATTTAAAGATTAACTCTAAACAAAAATACTCTCACGTATAAATTATTATTACAAGCAATTATTCCGTTGCAGGTTGTTTTCTAGATCGTATTTTGCCACAAGTAGTGAAGTGAAAGTAATTAATAAGTACAGTGTCATAATTAGCTCAGTCTGAGCCATATGCTACAGGTGTGTGTGTGTAAATATGGAGTGATTATGGTATAGGTCAAAGAAGTGATTTAAAATTCAAAGCAGTCTTGTGATTTTCAGTTCTTCAGATTTAGCAGAGAAAAAAAAAATAATTTACCTCTATTTCATGTTATTTCAAGACCACGATCTCGATCAAGGGACAGTGGTGATGAAAATGAACCAATTCAGGAACGATTCTTCCGGCCTCATTTTCTGCAGGCTCCTGGAGACCTGACTGTTCAAGAAGGAAAACTATGCAGAATGGACTGCAAGGCAAGTACCAGGCACAGGGCAGCTGCAGCCTCTCTGTAACATTAGCTGACTCGGAACCCAAGTTGGCTTCTGTTTGAGGCGATTTTACCTATTGGCAGTTTCAGTGCCTGTCTGTAGGTTAATCGGTCTCACTGCAATCAACGTTTGCCTCCCCTCAGTGAAAGTGCTTCAGGCAAATCTTACAGCTCCCAGTAAACTATCTTTAGAATTCAGCTATGCCGGGGTGTGGAGGGAAGCAGCACACGCTGTCAAGACAGTGTGCTTCTCTGTTTCAAGTCCTTTTACTACTTGAGTTTCGATCCCCCATTAAAGTTTCAAACAATATAATCTTGATTTATGACTTTGCCTAACAATTAGTTAAGGCTTGGATGACTTCTGTTTGCTTTATGCTGATATCTTTGGGAGAAGCTATTTGTTTTCAAGCAGTACCCACAGAAAATGGCACGGCTTTCAAAATGACTTGTTCACACAGACCAAGCATTAACTAGTGCTGGCGGTGCTGTCACTAGGTTACACCTAAGAGGAATGGAACTTAAGAGTTCAATAATTAGTCAGCTAACATCGTTTTGTCCGCAAGCTTTCCACAAGAAGTTAATCTAGAAAGGAGTATCTTCTCATTCCACATGAAGAGCAAACAATAAAAAAAAGACAAAAGGTGTCACCTTGCTTTTTGTTTTGCAATGTATTATTATTTAGCTTCTAGCATATCTAAACACTGATCTTTTTTCAGTCACGCCCATAAGACATCATGGAATTCAGGGAGTTGGCCAGAAAGTAAGTACATGAATACAACTGAGTCAATGTGTAATTCAGGACAGAATTAGATCTTTAAATCTTGTCGTACACCTGCAGTAGCAAACAAACCCAAACTTCTCTAAAGTGCCAAGTCACGACTCCTCCAGTGTTTCGCATGGCTAAGACCCTTTCCCATTATCCTGTTTACACAGGTTAGTGGATTACCAACTCCAGATTTAAGTTGGCAACTTAATGGAAGACCAATTCGTCCCGATAGCTCTCACAAAATGTTGGTGCGTGAGAATGGGGTGCACTCCTTGATCATAGAACCAGTCACAGCCAGAGACGCTGGAATCTACACGTGCATTGCCAGCAACCGAGCTGGTGAAAATACATTCAGCCTGGAGCTCATTGTTGCAGGTAACAGCTTTGTGCTAAGCTCCCACACTGGGCACTGCACCGGTAATGTGAAAAGGGACAATGTAAGTGCGTCAAATGACACGGGTGGGGGGTGGGGGGTAAGAAAAGGAAACCTGGCAGTAACAGAACTAAAGTATAGTCACAGGTCATACCTTTGTTACCTTCCGGCATAAGTTGATTGGCAAGTGACCTCTGTGCACACGGTTAAGAAAGGAGGCTACAAGCCAGACTGTTTAGGTGACTGGGGTTTTGAATGGCAATTTGTGCAGACCCCTGCCTCCCCCTGGGTAGCTGGTACGGCATGGTTTGTGTGTTTCACGGCACATTAGACTAATGCCATTCCAACCTTCCAGTAGAGCAGTTCCTTCTATAATTAAAAGCCCATCCTTTTATGGAATAAGAGGGAGCACTGTTCAGCCAGCATTATGCAGGCAGTTTATCAAGTCTTGATGGTCCACACTGCAATTACTTCAGGGAAGGGGGGAAAGCACTCAGCTATATTAGTGCTCACTTTTTCCCTATTGAAATATGGATGTGACCGTTTTCTTCAGATGAACCAGGACTGGACTTTGTGATTAAGGAAGACAACACTTCAGTTTCCTGCCACTTCGATTTTCATTGTTGGTGTTTTAGCAAATTGCTGAAAGAAAGGCTACGTCTTCATAGACTGGTGTCAACATGATTGCAATCTTTATTTTCACAGCTAAGGAAGTACACAAAGCGCCCGTGTTTATAGAGAAGCTACAGAACACAGGTGTGACTGAGGGATTCCCAGTGCGACTGGAGTGCCGAATCTCGGGGGAGCCATCACCTCAGATATTTTGGAAGAAAGAGAATGAGTCACTTACGTACAACACTGACCGAGTGAGGTTAGACTGACTTAGAATGTATCTCCCCATGTATAACTTCAGTGGTGATTTATCCTGTAACACAAATTAAAATCTAGGTCTTCAGAATGCTTTGTGTGAACAGCAGCTCATAAATATTAACTAGTTAGGGTAATAATTTATGACATTTACTCAAACTTGCTGCCAGCCTGGTGCCTGAACCAGGATTAAAATGTTCTGTTTTCCAGCCTTGGACTTAAACAGCTATCTTTGCACATTAAGTATGTGGAGAAGTAGTTTTTCTCTTCTAGAACTAAGACTTAGACGTTTGCTGGTGAAAACCTAGGCTCCTCAGGAAAGCCATCTGCTTCTTAGCAGAATCCTCGATTTGTAACTGTACTGTGTAGTTAAGCACTTAAGATTCCATTTTTTTCATATTTTAAGATCTGTAAACTTCAGTATTTGATAGAATTTTGTAGGAATGTTTAAAAGCAAACTCATGATATACTGCAAGAAAAGGAGCTCGTTACTGATATGACACTGTAATAAATTATTGCTGTCCTTCTAAATAACTAGGAGTACTTCAGTACCTCATTCCTCAAGTTTTTAATCCTTTCCCCAAAAAGTCTGGGTAAGTTCTTGCGTCCCTACTACTTAAATCAGATTTCTTCATCTGTAATTGTGAAAGAGAAGTTGCTTTATGCATTTTAGTGTCTTAGTTTTCAATACAGGATATTAAACTGCCAAATTGTCAAGCATACGCAAGGTTTTATTTTCCACTTGCTATTTCCTGAGGAAGTTCCATATTAATTAAAAGTGGACTATAATTAATCTGCAACTAGGATTGAGTCTGTTTATAACGACGTATTTTAAAATAGCCTACACTCTTCTGCAATTTAAACAGTGATTTTCTACTTGTCTTTTGCTTAGCATGCACCAGGATAACTATGGCTACATTTGCCTGCTCATCCAGGGAGCTACAAAGGAGGATGCGGGTTGGTATACCGTTTCAGCAAAGAACGAGGCTGGGATTGTGTCTTGCACTGCCAGGTTGGATGTTTATAGTAAGTGACTTCCTTTTTCTTGGTCACAGCAATCCCCCCAAAAGCAACAGTTCTCTAAGTTTCAGTTATTTCACAGAACGGTTTACATTGCTCTCTCTTTCTTTTGTTTATAGTTTCTCCTCAATAATAACGATCCACATCAAGACAACAAATGCTCTGTCAAAGTACATTTCACCATCTTTCAGATATCCAAAGCAAAACAAGCATGCATGCTCTTCTGCTCTTGCTTACTATATTAAATGTAGCTAATTAACAACAGATAACGGCATGATTACGTTATTTTTGTGGATCATTATTACTATCGCTCTGCTAGCACTTCCCTAACCTTTTGCATTCTTTTGTACATCAGTCTGTAATACACCTGTGACAGCTACCAGAAGTGTCATAGATGTTTTTATGGCTTTCTGCTTAATTATTCAGTTTGTTCCAAAGCAGGCCCCTACATAGTGAATGTTTTCTTAAACCACAATCTTTTAGTAGTTATCGCATAACAAGAATTCGGGGGGTGGGGGGGTGGGGTGTGGGATTGGAATGATAAAGGATGATTTCTGGGGTGGTGGTGGTGGTAGTGGGACTCGTGAATGAAAGGCTTAGTTCAGCGTTCTTCAGCACACAAGGGGTGGCAATGGCAACCACATGATTTCCTTTTACATACAACAAATAACCCACGAACAGGCCCCTCACTGTAATATCAGTGCCCAGAAACAAACCCCTTGCTGTTACCCTTCTCAGTGACACAAGGAAAGGGAGAAAGCAATGCCAAAAGGGCAAAGGAACAAACACAGGCACTATTGTTTTTACTTACCACATTTGAAGGTGAAACTAGATGATGAGGAAAAAAAAACCAAACCACACCACTACCAAGGAATGAAACCTTTGATATAGTGGTTTTCTGCTGCTGAGAAATTAGTACCTCCTTCACGAAGGGTTGGATGTGCATCTGGCACACGCTGCTGCGCAGCTCAAGACAGCTAACATTTTTTTTCTTTCCTTTTTCATCTATAGCTCAGTGGCAACAACCACCTCAGACAACCAAGCCAAAGAAGGTGCGGCCCTCAGCCAGCCGATACGCTGCACTTTGTGACCAAGGACTAGACATCAAAGCCGCTTTCCAGCCTGAAGCAAATCCCGTCCACCTGACAATGCCGTCTGGCTTGGTAGAGAGCGATGACCTGTAGATCCCACTGCCGCTTCCATCATCTTCTTTCAAAGCAGAAACACTGAAAGCCATTGCCTTGACCAATGATACTCCTATGTCACTTTATGCAAAGGCAGACACCTTCAAGTACAAAAAATAAACAGCAAACACAATAACCATATATTCCTTATTCATTATACCAAATTAGAAAGATAGATAGATTATTAATAGAAATGTACACACTGCACAACAAATCACATTCACCAGTTCCTTATACCTAAGTTGCTTCAGCTCTTACGAATAACCCTTTTCATAATGGCCAAAATACATCAGAGACAGGTTTTTCAGAAGAGAACACTATTTATCACTACGTGCCTTCATAATACGTAGATGCTACACAATCTTAATGGTGCAAGATGTTTTATTTGAGGCCATTAGATCACAAAGAAAATTAGAATGTATGGTTATCTATAGTTGTAAAATGGCAATGCATTCTGATAGCTACAATGAACAAGTGCAATATTGTAAGAATAAAACCGGAAGGGACAAGGAAGAGAAATGTAAGCAAATATTTCTGCAAACTGCTTTCTAATGGAAGGAAGCATTTTTTAATTTTTACAATGAAAAAAAAATCTTGCCTTAAATGCTGTTAGTATGGACAAGTCTGTAAGGCAACATCAACACCGTAATTTTAAATTCTTTTGTATTTTTCCTTTTTACCATCTAGGAGGAGGCTTACTCACAAACATACAGCAAAGACAGTTTAAGCATAAGTAGTTTAACCTCTTCAACATAATGAAGAAAGAGCTGACATGTAATAACAGTCTACTCCCGACCATAAATATTGGTAACTAGACGGGAAAAAATGCCAAGAGCATGAACCACTGCAGGAGGTTCCTGCAAGCGGTGGGAGGGGGACAGGGCAAGAGTTGAAATGCTCTGTGGATTTCCTGAAGACAGTCTGTAACCTCATAGTATTCCCCTGCAAGAATCGGAAATTCTAAGGTGAGCTGAAAACTAGGGAGTGTACGTATGGGATGTTTGACTGTTTAAAGCTTGTGTAATGTATATGAGGATTTTAGAAACGTACAGTAAGTGAAAAATGGGCTGAGACTGCAATATGAGTTTAAATGACAAGTATACACCACAGGTGATAAGCTTGCAGATCTGAGGAAGTAGATGGACAAAACAAAGCTGGACAAAACCAATATAAAAAAATTTGTGGGTTTTTTTTTTTTTTTTCCTTAACATAGCACATGTCTCTGGTAGATTTTATTTTTTTTCTTCTCCCGACTGTAGGCAATGACAGCTCTTTTAATGGGTACAGTCTCTGCGACTTAGATGAAAAGCCTGAGGGCTACTTTTGGAATGCAAGGCAAATCCACATCAAACTGGAGCCCCACCCCAGCCAGACCTGACTAGGTAGTTTTAAATTAGAACCAAATGAATTTCAGATGAAGTGGAGGGAGGGAGGGATGGAAGAATTACTAGGCCTGACAAGAAAAATGAATATTTGATGGTACGAGCTACAATAGTTTGCTATGAAAGGAAAACACTGTATTCCTTATATGAAGCACATACATGGTATCTTTCATTATTTATAATAAAAGTGTTGAAATCTTTTATCTCAGTTCAGTTATTCGGAAGTCCTGTATTTTTAGGGTTTTTTAAAATTTTGTAATTGTGTACACCATATATTGCATTACTGCTATACGTGTATTGCTTTGTAAGTACACAAAGTTTGTTTTGTTTTTTAGTGACTAATAAACTTTAGCACATAAGGTAGTAAAACTATTCTGGTGCAGGATATGACCAGCTATGGGGATCGTTAATCTAGATTAACGTCATAGTCTGTCATCTGGGAATAATCTGAATCTATTCTCGAAAAAGTATGTCATATCACGTGCCAAATTTGTCTCGACTGTGACATGCTTATTTACTTTTTTGTTTAGCTTCACTAGCATTATTTTGCCACCTTTTATTTGTATTTATAAAAAAAAAAATGTATTATCATTACTTTGGATTGTTGTGCTGATATAATGTGGGTTTAACATCAATAAATATTACACAAATAGAAAGTTTTCCTTCTGGTAAAGACTATTAACTGTTTCAGTAGAAATGTGCAAGTGTAAGATTTGGAAATTTTAAAAATTATGAATACAGATGAAATGGGGGCGATATGCAGCATCTAAAAATTACTAGAATTTATCAGAATACTCTGCTTGTGACCTGGAATCTTGTTTAAACAAAACAGAGGAACATGACCTATAAATGCCAAGAAACTTGCCAAACAAAAGTACATGAAGATACCTTTTTTAAATAGGTTAGAATACAGACAGGTCTGGTTGCACTGTTAAATTTGTTTAAGAACAGCCTTCTAAGAAGGCAGTATCAAAATTAAAAGAATAAAATGTTACGATTTACTTGTCAAATCCTGCATATTAACTAGCCTCTCCTTCTTTCCTTTCTGTGCAAAGATACCCAGAAAGATGCAAGATAATAAATTTTTTTTTTTAGGTTTACATTCCAAGCACTGATCACTACAAACAGAATTATCTCAGCAATTAAGTGAGTATCGACATTAGTGGTGATACTGCAACTGAAGTCAATGGAGTTCTGTCTGCTTACAGTAAATCTGCCTTTGGCTTAGAGACTAAAAAACGGAGACTGCTCTTGTGAGCTGGTTTAAGATGAGGTCATCATCACTTCTTGCCTCTGTTATATATGTACAGACACACATTGAAATAGTAAATCACATCTCTAAGCAGCAACATTGTTTTTATGAAAACATTCAGCTGTGCTGTTACTTAGTTACTGGGACTGTTTGGGTTTACAAATTCAGAGATAGAAGTGTGGCACAAGAAAAGGACTTACTTTTCAAGCCAAAAAATCTGAAATTCCTGGAAGCATCAAAGTAACTTTCAGAAGTTTAATGTCCCTCCACCAACTCCAGAGATATAGGCAGTATTACCCAGAAGTGTACCCTTATCATTTTATAGGACTAAAAAAAAAAAAGTCCTAACTTTTTGCAAGACTTCTTCAGGCTCAGCTAGGGGAAGACTTTAAATTCTAATCAGTCCAAGTGTATTCAAAGCAATTGAAGGCTCAGTGCAACTACATTCAGGATGATGTCAGAAACCTCTATCAAGAGCACCAACAGTGAGGTGCAAAATTCCACACGCGCAAAGCTTTCCTCAGCTGCTGCTGTACCTTAACACACAATGCCTTTCTCCTGCACCTTCCTGACAACCGCAACGATTAATTAACATACAGAAATTTTTTCCATCACAGCCACCTGGGGGCTGGGGAATCAAAACCAAACTATAGCCCAGTTTGAAACCCCAGCTTGTAAATCATGTTTTCTTCCTCTATCACCACTTTCAAAAACCATTTAATTCAGTTAGTTTTTATGCTAATAAATGCCCTGATTCCCCTGCTATGGGCAGTCCCATCCTTAGCTCTGCAAGCAGCCCAAACAGATTTAATATCTAAGTAGTTCAGGAGATCCTATTACCCATCACGATGCTGAGGGGATCAGCTGCACGCTCCAGTGCCGAGTCAGAAGTCAGGGCTGAACTCCCAGCGAGTGTGCTGAGCCCAGGGCGGACAGCAGAGAAGCTGCCGTAGCAGAGCATCAACCAGCAGTTAGCACAGCAGAAATACAGTTCCTGCTTGCAAAGGATAATACAGCAAGGGGAGCTCAAATGAGTCGTCCTTTCTAGAGGCACAACTAAGTTCACTACTTTGACAATACAAATAGCTCTTCGCAGACAGCTTCAGCTGAATACATCTGAACAAATCATTTCTTACAAACAAAACCCACCTCACATATTAATAATCTAATATATTTGGTTTTCCCCCAAATGAAAAGACACCACCTTAATTAATCAATGAGAGATACAGGCACATGATAAGCATTACTGCAAGCCAGATAATACCGCATTAGGAAGAAAAGGCACCATGGTGCTAATAGAAACAAAGATTTTACAGAAAACGTAGTAAAGAGCTTTGCGAAACCGTGTAGTAAATTAACCTCGCTAATCTAGTATTTACAGGTCAACAGAATACAGCTTCACTGCCCAGTGGAAGCTTAGCATGCCCTCCACACTGGTGCCCTGAAAATTATGGTGAACTACAAAACTACAGGTGCTCTCCATTCTATATGCCTTCCAACAAAAGAGCTGCAAGAACCTGCAGAGAAAGGATGCAGTTCCAGTCTCCTGCTGGCAGAAACAGCTCACCGTCAAAAATCACATATGCACACTAAATGGCATCCATACAAAACGCCTGCAAGGACTATGCTGTTTCTTTTCTCTAGGGCTGCAGAAAGTTTTCAGTAGAAATCTACCAGTTACCTGAAAAACCAGGATAAAAAGTCAGACTGAAGCAGGAGGAAGTACAACACTGTAACCTAGAGCTTTTAACAGGCCTTCACCATCAGGGTGGAGATCTGTTTACAATACAGCCTCCAACATATAGGCACAACGTGTACTTTTAGTGCATTTAGCATTAGAAGTACAGAGCTGGGAGATCTGCCAGTTAGAATTCACAAAACATCAAACTGCTTCATGAGCATGCTTCAGCAATAGCACATAATCAGCTTGCAGTTATTCCGCAGCAATCTCAAAGCCGTCAACGTGCTACGCAGGCAAGGCCACCTCAGCAGTGTCAGCCGGCAGCCTGGGAAATGGCAAGTAACATCCGCGCAGCTCCATGTGCTCAGACGGCGTTAGCCCAGCGGCACTGGCGCCCCACGCTCCCACTGACACTATCCTCGTCTGTGTGCAATGATACCAAGTAAGATTCGGTGGCTTTTACTTGCATGTTGTCTCATCATTGTACCCAAACTGGCAATTTGCTACCAGACCTCCAAGCAGCCAAAGCAATTCTAGTTTTAACAACTATGACAGAAAGATTAATTTTTATTTCAGAATATGAGACTATAATAATGAAGTACATGAAGGAAGAGAATGAAATAGAATTGGATCTGATGTATTTAAAAAAGAGTGAAAAAAACAATTTTAGGTTTCAATGTTGTATTTTGCTCTATGAAATGAACGAAAAATGGATAGATACGAGCTGTTAGGATGAAAAATAGGAGGACAAAGTACTAGAAAAGTTGTGGTCAGAGTCATGCTGATGCCTGGTATGGTACAGGTCCTATCTGTTACTAACTCAGTAGACATATCTACAGCAAAAAGAAGCCTTCAGCACATGGTCCGAAACCAAACATCATGTGTGTATGAAAATAAAACCTAATCTGGGCCTTCAGCAGAGTTCTTAAAGAGACAATGCTCTTAAAAGACTTTTCTCCACCACTACATTCGCCGTCTGTCAAAACACTGACTGATTACCTGAATGAACTTGGTGTACCTGGTCTTGGAAAGTTCGGTTTTCATTAGCTTTAAGTGAACTATACTACACATAAAAATAAAAATACCCAGATAATTGCAACAGGCAATACAGATTTCAGTTTCATGCAATACCACCTGTCACACTATGCAACACATCAAAGGAGGAAAATCTGTCTAACACCAATAGATAATAATTATAATGTATATTTTAACTGCAGATAATAATGTAATAAACAGATTTTGAAGGCTGGGCTTTAGATATCCACGCTTTTTATCCAAATTTCACTCAACTCAGTTGAAATCCTTTCCATTATTAAAAATCATGCCTTGCATCCCCAAATAGCTCAGGATATATGGATTTGGATTTTACAAATCCGGTAACAGCAATGCCAGTTATCAACTTTGTATCTGCACAGGCAACGCCGTTTCCCCAGAACACCACAATTACCAATATAATAAAGCCTTAGGACAGACTGCCCTCAGGAGGCCAAAATGAAATCTCACCACAGCCTATCACACACTCACTCGGCATGCTTTATATGCTTCTGCTACATAAAAGAAAGTCTGCAAAAGCTGTTCCTCGTGCCAGCTCCTACTTAACAGCTGCAATATTAAAAAAAAAAAAACACCACCAAACCCCTCTCACTGACATTTTATGTCCCCTAGAAACTTCTGATGATAATCAATACCAGTATGTGCCTCAAAAGTAGACGACTAACAGTGAGTTAACTACAGCAAGTTCTAAGTTACAAACACATTTCTTAAGAGATAAGCAGAAGTAAGGTTCCAATGGTACTTAACAAATGATTATAGGAGAGTTTTAAGCAATATAGCAGATGAAGAAACATCAGATGAATAAAAACCACATGCTCTCCCTTCCACTAGGAATGGAATCACAGAAACTTTGTATGTCTAGTAAAAAGTGTGGACTAAAGTTTTCAAAATTCCATTGAGAAATCATGGTAAGTCAGTCGACTGCACGGTCTTACTCAAGAACACCCACATGCAAAAAAACCCAAAACATTTATATATAGCTCAGCATATATATCAGCAGCACAAGAGGTAAAACCCAAACATCTGTTTTTAATCAAGGGCAGTGACATAACAGGCATACCAGAAATGTGATGGAAGCAAGATGAATAAGCAAGGTATTGATAGAAAATATATAGGGAAGTCATCAAACTGTGTATCAATATATGAACTCATCAAATCATATATGCATTGAATTGCCAGGCCTAATAAAGTAAACTCTAGTGTTAGACACAATAATTACCAACACAATTAAGATGATGGCGGTGGCCGTGGCTTCCGAGGGCTGTAAGGCCAGCAGTGTAACCGTAATGAAAGACGGTAATTATTAGCAGGTTGGATAAATGACACATTGAAGATGTCAAGATGTTTGGGGGGGGGGAGGGGTGTTAATTATTTTTTTCACACAGCCAGTCAGGGACACCCAGCTCTGGCTGCAGTCCCCAGGAGTGTACAAGACCGGAGTCAAAATGCTATTTTCAAAAACTGGCTTTGTGATGGTAACTTTCATTTCTGTGAGAATATCGACCAAGTAAAGACATCAGTCCACTACTGCAGATGACCATAAAGAAGGAGCAACATAAAATAAGGAAATATGCTAAAATGAAGCCAAAACCACAAGTTAAAAAAATTGAGATGCAATGCCTGATGACAACACAAAGACTGTATGCACTGAACTTCAGTATGGTGACTTTAAATACACATGCCAAACTAAACTTTTTTTTTGTGGGGAGGGGGAAGCTGACGTGGCTTATAAGCTACTAGAATTTAAGTCAACTGTTGTAAAAACAGCAGTGTAGCTTTAGCAGTCAAATGGAATCTGTCACTGAATGTAAAATTTACAGACAGATCAGAGTGTGGAAGAATGCTTTAAGAAAAACTCATACAAACTGAACACCACCTTAGGAGCAGGTACCATGCCTGAATAAGACAAGCTGACAATCAAAATAAAAAGCAAAGTGCTCAGGAGAGGCAAGTGTAGAAAAATCCCCAAACTCTGAACAAAACCCTAAATCAGTTTTTGGTACCATGCAGGAACTTGAGCAGAACTTCTACAGGCGACACATTGAAGGTTTTTCCCCTCAGAGCAAAACATCAGAAGAGGTTACAGAGGAGAGTGACAGACGGCTGGGACTGGGCGCTATCACTCCCTAATTCTGCAAGAAATCAAGTAACTGCAGCGTGAAACTTCTGGGTTAAAACTGCCTCATTATCAAATGACTGGAAGCTGGCAAAAGTGACAGCAGGCTTTTAGGAGGTTTGTGGGTGGAAGGATCACTTGGTTTTTAAGAGATTCCAGAGGGATCCAGAGAACTACAGACTAATGGTATTTTTCTGTACAAACTGCCAGAAATTGTTCTACAGCTATGAAAACAGCCAGACAAACAGACTGAGGGAAGTCAGTGTTGCTTTTGCAAAGGAAATACATGTTTGTTAAACATTTTAGAGTTCTTCTAAAAAATAAAATGCGATGAGAGCAAGGAGATCTAATACAGCATGCTTGAAATTCTAAAAGGCACCAGACACATTCCTTTGCCAAAAACCATTAAAGATGCTGTGCTGCAAGAGAAGCTGTCGTATCAGTAAAGTGTCTAAAGACAGGAGAGAAAGGGTACAAATCAGCAGTTGTTCTTCCCTAAGGACATGGATTGCCAACGGACCACCACAGGCACCCTTGTTGGAGCCAGCAAAGCAGAACCCATTCGTAAGGGTTCCGAGACAACAACTTCTGAAGGCCACAGTATATTCCAGTAACACTATGTTACTCAAAGTAATAAAGGGATAAAAGAATTAAACAAAAAATTGCAGAACCATTTCAATAAGGAAATAGGTGTTAAAACCAGCAGACTAAATTCACTGCAGATAAATGAGAACAACTCACACTGTGGAAAATACAAAAAATCAGTCCTGAATACATATATAAGGAAATGGGCTCCAAGCTGACCAGTAATTATTCAGGACTGAGTTATTGTTCTTATATAGCTTCTGAAAATATATGCATAAAGGTTAGGAAAAAGCAAAACAATCACGAATTACTTTTGGAAGCAATAAAACAAAACACCCTCTTCTTTTTTTAGGTAACTCCACAGTGAATACTCTGAGTGGTTCCACCTGCTCCTCCCTCCTTGAGATAGTGGAAAAGTAAAGGACAACAAATATGACATAAGGTACAAAAGAGCTTTCCAGCAACAAGCAACTAACAGAAATACGACTCTTCAGTTTGAAGCAGAAACAAGTGAGACAGGCAAGATACCGCAGAGGTCTACAAATTCAAGATCCACACAGAGCGAGCAGGAGAGGGTGGTTACAATGTCTCACCAAGCGTAAGACCCGCAGGCCCCAGCCAGAGCTATCAAATGGCAGATTCAAACCTATCAGTCACAAACTGCTGGAGGTACAACAGTCTTCCAAGGAGACACCAGCACACACTTGATCTGCTCCCTACCTGCGCATTTGCTACTCCCACTGTCTGAGACATCCCACCAGGCCAGACAGAACCCTCGTCTGACAAACAGATGTTACTTCTTGAAGTATGTGTACACAGCAAATGCTCAAATGGATTACTGTTTTAACTAGTTTTCAGTTCTAATTTACCAGTTTAAAGAAAAGGGAAAAAGGTCTTTTAAAAATACGACAACTGTAATGCTACCAACACTCAATCTAGTCCTATAGCAACAGCAGAAATAACAACGTAGTATGTATTGCAACATTTTCCAAAAAATTAATTAGCAGCACACCAAGATTCTTCTGAGTGTGTTATTTCAGGTTTTAATCACAAATATAAACTAAAAATGCCATTGCTAATAACATTTGACAATTCCATTACCCAACAAAACAGGGGATAATAAATAATAATTAGGGTCAGAACTCACTAAGAGGAAATTATTTTTAGTTTCTTAATTTTGGCTTCTGGTCAAGATATGTTACACAGGCTTTGCCTGCAAAATACCAAGGACAGGTATGGGCAGCAGCCAAGCTACTGACATATTACTACTTGACTATTAAAAATGGGAGCACCAGCTGGCCTTCCTCACCTCTGCCCTCGGAAAAAAATCATCTCTTCTCCGGTCAATTCCTCCTATCAAAGGGAAACATAATTAGCAATTATATTTTTGGTGCAAAGATGCCTCTCTACAAAGAGATAGCAGTGAGGACTCCTGAAAGGATAATTCCAAAGTGAGTAACACAACCAAATGTAAAGCCCCTGAATATACAAATCCTTGTATTATTTCTCAGTACATACCCATGAGAAGCTTGAACACGCACTGTTTTCTGGCACAAAGACAAAATTTCTCAGCTGCACAAACGAAGAAAATCTCAGACTTTATAGACTCAAAGTCATCATCAGTGAGATCTCTTCTTTCTGTACTTCGGTTTGTGCCAAGATGGGAAATAACTTCAGAAGCTGAATCAACATCTGCGTCGTGATGCAATGAACGCTGGAGCTAAGAAGTGAAGGTCCTAAACCACATTCAGAGTTTTCTTCAGAAATAATAAAAACATCATTATCAAAAATGACTTGATCTCAATAGAAAAGCCTGAGGTAATTTTTTTTGTAATTTTCAGCAAGAGAAGAACACTCAGGATCATTTGCAGATGAATAATTACTCTGCTTCAAAAGCTGCTTTGAATAAAATAAATGGCTATTTTATTGACTAGACATACATGTTAAAGAGCATCAACATAACACAGTTGAATTGAGTGTTCAAGAAGATACACAGCAGTACACCTTGACTTCACACTCTGGAAATGAGATGTGTTTTCTAAACACCTACTGAGTCAGTGAAAAGTCTTTTACGCAGCAAGGCCTGCAACTGTGCTGTTCACCAGCATCTGTGCAGAAACTCAAACCCAGAACACTGCAGAATTAGCAACTCCAATGACCAAACAGCAGTCCTTCAATAGATACACTAAGTGCTACTGGATTAAATGAGTGCTGTACATACATTCAAGAATGGAACTAAGCAGGTTCTTTATAAAAACACATTGCACATAATTGCAATCACATTGCACTGATGCTGAATTTCTCCTCTGGCTAAAGAATATCAAGCCAATTACATATATCAATCTTCAACTGATTTCCACATCGCCACCCCCTCCTTTAATTATCAGATATCGATACATTACCATCATGACACATAATTAAATCTCCCAAAGGCAATTCAGGTATGCTGAAGATACAGAAGCTCCTAGCTTTGTAGTGTGGGCTACAAACAAACAAAACCCAAAGGAAACTCCTTGCCACTTTATAGGGACTGATAAGAATAAAAAATTTAGTTTGCAATCTTCACCCTACATGAAAAACTTCATGCAACCATACCTGCCAACCAACAAACATGCGTCCACACTTTATTAACCCTTGTGTGACATGATAATTTGAATAAAATCTCCACTCTATGACAAATTGGAAAACACGACTTTATAAAAATATAGTGCTTTAAAACGTATCAGCATGTTATTCAAAACTATCACTACACCAAAACCAGCCATTTGTTTCAAATTGTTACATACACAGACTTCATGACCCCAAACGGACTCTTTGGGGTAGCTGAAGATATGTACTGGAACCCACTGATGCTGAATTTCTCCTCTGGCTAAAGAATATCAAGCCAATTACATATATCAATCTTCAACTGATTTCCACATCGCCACCCCCTCCTTTAATTATCAGATATCGATACATTACCATCATGACATTTAAGGAGGTACTTATTCAAGGTAGTAATCAAGTCATAAGATGCAAGCCTCCATCTACAATTAGAGTACTCCCTGTAACATAAGGAGACTCCAGAAGAAAGACAACAGCTTGTGCAACTTCATGAGGCTCTCCAAATCTTCCAAGGAGAATTGCTTGCTTCAACTGATCTTCTTCCAAATGAGCAGTCATCTCTGTGTGAATAAAGCCTACGAGAGGAGAGATATTGGAAGAGTTAGCTAACCTTCAGCTAAATTTCTCTAGTGGATTTTCCCTGGAACCCTCCAACGTGAAATCTACTACCAGGATTCAGCACTAGCTACCATTCTTCAAAGTCTCAGAAGTCAGACCACATCATTTTATAGCCAAGAACAAATTTTTACCTAACCAATAAAGTGTCTTCCATTTTTGGAAGCACTGATGTAATCATAAAAATGCAGAGACCTGTAGAAGTCTATGGGAAAATGAAAAAAAAAGGTATAACTCTAAAATTGAGCCCCAAAGCCATACTTAGCACCACTTCTCTGAAAGACAAAATACAGCCATTTCACCAAAACATTCACAATAAAAACACAGGTATAAAATCGCTGGCAAGAAACCCCTACAGCTTGCAATTGTTTCCATTATATTTTAGAACTTATGACAGCACTTGCATAATTTCTATTATAGCGCTCATTTGAAGAGTATTTCTTGACAATTTTGAAGGCCATTTCTTTACATTTTCAGTTATCTGAGATTCGGTTTTCCCACTGCTGCACTTCTCTCCACATAAGTTGCAGCTTCATAAAGAGCTGATCTTACCTCCCTTCTAGCTGCCACCAAGACAGAAAAGTTTCGTTTTTTCTTTCTACCATACAACTGTGCCACTTTACGATGGCAATAGGCCCTTCAGTGAGCTGCTCAACTCACTAAACAATAAAATGCATTTTTCCTGCCTAGTTCACAAGCTGAACTGGTTCATGGAGAGGTCTGACAGACAATAGTGCTAGCACAAGGCGAGCAGCAGAGTACACAGCTATGAGTGGAAAAAGTCAGAAAAGACAGAAGGATTTTTCCTTAAGGGTGGTGGCTTGCTTGGGCTGGATCATCTTGAGATATCACAGCTTTGTCCTCACAGAACTCCTTTTACTACAGGGATAGACAGGGATGCTTTCACACCAGCTTCTTTCAGGCTTTCATGTTTCTCTAATAACAAATAAGCATTCTCTAGCAGGAGATGAGGGTAGTTGTCTGTACATAATTAGTTCCATCTGCAAGGAAAGCAGGTTTTGAAGGAGGAACAAAGAAGAAAAAAAATCCATTACATAATAATGGATAAACAGGTAGATGCACTCTTCCAAATTTCTCAGTGTTCCCTTAAAAAGACAGAAAGTTTTGTAAAAGAACACATTATACTTTAAACTGAAAAAAAAATTAAAAAAAATTACTTACAAAAATTGAAGACAATAATAGCAATTTGTTTTAAGTTACTTTTAGAGTACAGCAAATAAATATCCATCAGTCTTGATGATCACGTATTGCAACAGTCAAGGACGTAGGAACTTCCCACAACTAACCTGGAGCAACCACATTGACTCGAATTTGCTTTTTTGCTACTTCTTTAGCAAGAGAACGTGAAAATCCAACTAATCCTGCTTTGGTAGCACTGTACACACTTTGACCAGAGTTCCCTTTAAGTCCTACAATACTTCCTAAAATAAAGAAACATCAAAGAGAAGATGAAATTATTAATTTGAAGACTTGTACTAGCGTTATCATTTTACTTTTATATTTGGAATGGAAAATGAGATTACAAGAAAATGAATCAAAAGTATATTACTAAATGTACTTTATATAGCCTACTGCTGGGATGAGTAAATCCCTCAATTACCTGTGATTTTTGTGGAATGTATATATCTATGCTCACCAACAGGCACCAGGAGAGTAGCATGAAGAGCTTTCTAAAAAAAATACTTGCACAGGAAAAAGAAGAAAAAAGAAAAAAAAAAAAAAACACAACAGAAACCAACTGTACCTACTTGATTTTTAGTTAATAACTAGCAGCTGGTAGATTTAGCTACTGAAAGAGCCGATAAAGAATGGTAAAATTCTTTTTTCAATAAAATATAAACTCTGAGGTCTTTATTACTGAAACAAGATGGTTTTTCATTTAGAAGCTGCTGAAATTATACAAAAGAATAAGCATTCATAAAGAAATGCTAAATATAGAATGTCTAAATACAAAGAAAACAGTCAGCTGTAACAAGTATTATTTCAACATGTTACACCTGTTAAACCTGTCTAGAAAACTAGTACATAGAATTCCACTGGATTAGACAAGCAACTTACCTATATTGACAATAGCACCTCCCTGTTGTTGAATCATGCTTTTTACAGCAGCTTTGCATGTCAACATTGTTCCCAAAAGGTTAGTGTGAATCTGGGTTACCATATCTTCAGTTTTGGTTCGCAGTAA
The DNA here is from genome assembly GCA_000699545.1 of Podiceps cristatus. NCBI lineage: Eukaryota > Metazoa > Chordata > Aves > Podicipediformes > Podicipedidae > Podiceps > Podiceps cristatus. The sequence continues at coordinate 42,771 of KL260208.1, forward strand.
CAAACCATCCCTGACAAAGAGACCAAAAAACCCAACAGAACTCAATGAACAACCCCAATGATCACATTTACTCATAATAAAATACAACTGATAAATGGAATATTACAGGGATTTATATAGTTCTATACATGCTGGCATTCAAAATTATGACATTGCAAGGACAACATATAGCAAGAAAAAAGTTAGCTATGCTTCTGGCAATAAAATCTCCTCTGCAGAGAGATCGAACATTGTTTCGGACCATTTCAGGGGGAAAAAGTGGAAGAAAGAGGAGTAGAGGGGGAACTCAAACTCAGAATGCAGAAACTACAGTGAAAGCTGTATCATCTGTTAGAATTTTACTGTCATCGGGAACAAAATATCGATGAGCACTTAATACCATTTTCAGATGTAGTCATTAACAACACTCTTACTAAGTGCAAAGGCCCTCAGCACCTGACAGTAAGACGCTGTCATCTAGAATTACGAATAACTAACCTGTTGATCCCAGCTGCATTAACCAAATAGTTAACAGGACCTAAATTCTTCTGCACCTCCTCAAAAGTATTTTGGACTTCTTGTTCACTGGACACATCACAGCTAAGTGCCAGATGTCCTGCTATATTGAAATAAAGGCACACCACAATAATAGTAAAAGACAGTATACAATTCATAAACCTTCTTCAGAATTTTATCTACTCAATTGCAAAAACAGATATTGAACTAGTTATAACTTATGGAACCCATTTAACCTCCAGAGAATTAAATAAGGACAATTTTCAAGAGTTGCACTGGTTGTCACTGATGTGACAATTTCTTGTTTTATTTTTTTTCCCTTTTGAAATCAGGACTTCTGCAGGAGCACAGTGGCTTCAGTTCTGGCTTGGTCTGGAGCCAAGGATGACTGAAGTTCATACCACCTTCCTGTTGTGACCTTGAACAAATCCTTTCATCTTACAATATATAGCTTCCAGATAGAATAGGTAACATAATTAACTTTCCCAAAGACTACTGTGAAAAAAACCAAAAAATTATACTGATGTAACTTTTCTTTCAAATTTCTCAGCCTTTATTTTCACTTTGTCTAGTTAAATACTGAGGTTTATTCAATGACTCACTACTTTGACAATTTACCTAAGCACCAGACAGTGAAGAAACAATTGCAAAGCAGCATACCTACCACCAAGATTACGTGCAGTGGTTCGGGCTACTTCCAGGTTTCTAGCAATAATTGCCAGGCGGCAGCCTTTCTGTGCCAGTAATTCCGCAACAGCTTTTCCTATTCCTCGAGATCCTCCAAAAATGGCACAAACTTTGCCCATCTTCAAAAATAATTCACAAATTGTAAATAGACCGTGAATTTCAGGTCCGGTACAGCAAGAGAATAACCACTCTTGTCAACATCATGGCCCTTACTAGTTTGTAGCATTTCGTAATACTGGATTATAGAATTTATGAGTTATTTTTTTTATTCACCAGAAAATAAGTATTTGAACTAAATTAGACACCACTTCTACAAATCCAAGTTAACTCTTAATGATTTCTGAACTAGTAAAAAAATATGCATGTAATCTAGCATTTTGATACATTAGAACTCCTATTCAGCTGATGATATACGTGATTTATATATCTAAACATCATAATGTATTGTTCAGCTGATTAGTCAAAGCCAATGTAGTAGTTGTAATTATGTCGTTCTTGCAAGCACTATTCTTGTACTAAAGTCATTTAGCTTCGAGGTCTCACTAAGTATCTGTTGGACATCCACTTGGCAAACGTTACTGAGCATGACTTGATACTATTGTATTTACACTAGTTTAATAGTAAGTTACACTCCATAATGCTATGTTTTACCATTAGTTTTAGGTTTTTTGTTTCTGCTTTTAAAGAAAAAAAAAAAAAACAACTTTTTGAAATGAGACATGACTCTGAAGTAGCTAGCTTAGATGTTTAGGAAGGAGTGTAAGAAGAAAGTACTTCTGTAGAATGACCATTTATTCTGCAACCTCTAGAAATCAATCAGATGTTTTGGGATTCCTGGAGGAACCAGAGGCAGAATCCAAGCAATTATAATGAAACTCTTCCATAAATTTGAATAAATCCTTTCTGAACCCAATTATACTTTGTCCCATAACATCCTGAGGCAACGAGTTTCATAATTTGTGGAAAAGTACTTCCTTCTGTTCTTAATTTGCTTCTGATTAGATACTACTATGCATTTCTCCTCATATCTTCCCTTTACTGTTCATAACTCTAGAAGCTACTATTCTTTATTTTACCTTCCCCCTATATCCTCTTTCAGGTCTATTTAGTTACTCTTACACATGGAAGCTATTCTGTATCGCACTAAAGATTGTCCAAGCTCTTAATCCTACCACCCTACCCTTTGCCTTCCTTAGGTCTATGACAGCCTTTTTGATGTGTGATAACCAGAAGAGCACTCAGGGTTAAGCACGCAAGGACACCATCAACTCATGCAATGGCATAATGATTTTAGTCTTCCGTGATAAGGCCTCACAGACCAGACTCTCCTTTTCTCTAACAAAGTAAGCACAACTGCTTGAAGTCAAGCCCTATGTCTGCTTTCACTGGAGAAGTGAAATCAGCTTCCTAGGAGCAGGAAGAGGATTAAATACTTGCGTCTCAGGTGGCAGCCCTTTTGACAAAACACATATAAAAAGATGCCCTGCATGAAGACAATTCCTCAGTGACAAAATCGGGCACCAGTTCCTCATCAGAAAGACTAATCTTTTGGGTAGTCTTCATTACATTGCTAGACTGCAAGAAATGAGTCAAGACATCCTGCACCCTGGTAACTACAGGTCTTACTGTCTTAGCAGACTAAAGGCACAACCAACCAACCAACCTATACTTTGCTGACACATTTTTTTTTTTGTTAGAAAGTCTCAGCCTACCTTCTCCAACATGGCTGATCTCTTCTTTTACAGAATTACCACAAGAACTCTTGGAAGCTCTTGCCTACTTAATGTAGCAATCTTGTACTAGGATTTCCTCCTTCATATTTTGTTCTTACCAGCACTGAGTGCACCTAGTCTCTTATTTTTATTTGAAACATGGAAGAACATAAATCAGAAGGGATCTCTGGAATTCTTCTTGTCTAACTCCTCTACCCCTAAGCAATATCAAGTGAAGCATCCTGTATTGTTTATAAGTGCTGTCAGACCTGTATGTATTTTCAAAATAATTCCAAACATGCTTAGCTTCACAGGACCCAAAAAGCTGCCTATGGAGAGAGAACTTCCTTAAAATGTACGATTCTACCCTTTCTGGTCTCTTTAAGAAGGAAAAAAAAAAATCCTAGTAATTCTACCATACGCAGAAAGAACAGTGGAAGCCCCTTGTGCATTAACTAGGTATTTACAGGGGGAGCTTAAGGCCTACTTCCAGCACAGCAACATACAATTTGTTTTAGCACAAAAGAGGCACAGATTCTTGGGAGTTGTGACTTGGAAGAAAAAACAACCTGCAGTAGGAGTAATAACCGTATATTCCC
>KL260209.1:0-23329 GCA_000699545.1 Podiceps cristatus
CCCGGGAGAGTCCGTGCTTCCCTCCCCCTCCTCGCACAATGCCGTCGGTGCCGCGTTGGTTCCCATTTCCCTTCCCCCATTAACCTTATGCACGAGGGTGTAGCTGTCGCTGAGGAAGGTTCTCGCTTCTCTCCTTATTCTCCACCCAGCTCCAGGGTGTAGCTGCTCTCGGGGGAAGCTTTCCATTCCGCCCCCTCTCTGCGTGAGGCTTTACCCACCGCAAGGGAAAGTTCCCGCTCGGCGCCTACTCGCTCCGCCCGTGTGTGGGAGCAAACGGTGCGCGGTCCCGGCGCTGGGCCTTTGGCGGTCGGCGTCCTATCGTAAATGCCGCCCGCTCTCGCTCGGCTTCTCCTCTCGTACGAGAGCACATTTATCTGTAAGTTAGGTTTCCCGGGATCATAGAATCGTTCTTACTGAATAACTTACTGAAAGAGACAGTTTAAGCGGTGTTTAAATGATCTCATTAAAACGGCTGAGGAAAACGTACAGGCTATGCAGAGTTGTTATTCTGACGAGGAGGTTGTCGCATTTCCAGTGATGCTTTGCCGGGCCTGCGGGGTGTGGGGGGCCTGAGCAAAAATGTGCAAGCTATTAATGACTTTGTTCTATTTGAACAGAACTTCCCTATGGAAAAATGGAACGATATTCTTTTGTTTGTATCTTGTTGGATCCTGTTATAGGAGTTGAGCAGTTTTTCTGTGGGGTAATGTGGCACGTATGACGAAGGCTGCAGATGGCCTGCATCTTTAACATGGGGATTTAAGTATATACTTAGGGGAAAATGAAAACTACGATATGCAAATATCTTGAAGATGTCCCATGTCTTACTTTCTGAGGTTCATAGGGAAAAAACTTGTCATGCAAGTCTGGGTGGGCTTGGAAGCTTGGCAAATACATTTTCTGGGTCATCTTTTATTTTCAGTGTTCTGATGGGGGGAGGGGAGTGAAAAACGCATGTTTTCCAATTCTTTTTTTCTTTAAGGAATGCAACTCATGTTACTGTTTGGGTGAGGTTCTCATGTTTTCAAAGCAATTCAGTGCTAGTTCCCATGTTCTTGTAAGGCAGGGTGTAAATTTAGCCTCTGCATTTAACCCAACGAACAAATTAACGGTTAAAATTGCTGATACTTTAAGGTTGGTGGTTTATTCAATTTAGAAATGTTTCATAGCACTTCTGCTCTTAGTCTGTCCCCTGATAGGTGTCCTTTTTTTTTTTACTTTTTTTTCCCTCTACAGTAGTAACCTGGTTGGGGGATAAAGCTTGAATATTTGGTGAATGTGTTGTATGAGAACTACTGAAATGAAAGTAACCAAGTATGTGACTAATACAAGACTCCTGTATAATAGATGCTACTTAATACATGTTACATAAGTAATACCGTGAGGTGGAGTCTAGTTACATAAGAACTGACTGGGGACTTGGGAGCTACTAAGTAGTCCATATTAGTTGCAGATACAGCCCGCAGGGCATCTGTGTGTTGTCGGGGGAGGGGTAAAAGAACAGGATTGGAAGCATCAAATAGTGCTACATACTTCCTTTGTAGGTTATATGAAAGATACCAGGGAAGAAGTGGAGGAGACAGTAATTAAGGATGATGGTGTGAAGCTCTCAAAAGTTTGGAGTCTCCTTTGAGCCTAGCATTTAGGATATAAACTGTGTTTCCTAAAAGAACAGCAGTTCTCCTTTTTTGAGTGTCAGATGGTGGCTGTCAGCTGAGCATTGCACTAACATTTTTTTTTTCTGTGCAAGCTACTGTAAAGAGCAAGATTCTCGAGCCCTACAGGTGGTGAGGGGGGGGTGTGTTTGGGGTGGGGGGTAGGAAAAAACAACAAAACCCCAAAACAAAAGCCCCCAAAACCAAACAAAAAAACCACCCCAACTTACTGGAAGTGGTGTTATGAGGAGGCAGCTGGTTTGACCAAACACTTAAGTGACTGGATTACTGATTCTTCTTGTGTAGGTATAGTATGCCACAAGGTAAATAATCCCTTTGTAATGGAAGCTTCCAGAGAGGCTTTCAGTGTACCATGATTCTTTTGATACAGAACAGATTTATTTGGGACCTGATGTTGTAAATATTTTCTTGCAGCTGTGTTAAATGAAGAACATTTGAACTAGAGATGAGGGGAAAAGCATACTTGTTTTATTAGTACTTGCATTTAGGCATGTATTCCATAATTATGAAATGAGTAGTTGCCTACCTCACTGTAAGGAGGCAGTTCAATGCTTATGTTAGAGTAATTCATACAGAATACCTGGAAATCAAAAGCTTAACCATGGCAGCTAGAGCTCTAATTCTTAAAGCACCCTTTTAGATAGCTTATATTAATAACAGATTTTGCTTTGAAAATGAAGTGAGCTGCTTTAAAGTTCTCAGTGTAACTGGTAGCTTATTGCAGTAGTACTTGAATTGAGGTGCCTCTATGCTTTTATGAAGCTATGGAAATGAAGGCAAGTTATGAGCTCATAATATTTTTTTGTTTGAAGATTGTTTTACTAGCTGTTCTTGGGGAAACAGTATGAGTTCTCTTCAAAGAAGCAGTGACTCCAGCAGTGTTGCAGTGCAGTCTGAAAACAATGTCTGGTGCATTCTGAATTACTTTTGCTGCAGGAGATGAGTAAAAAAAAGTATGTGCATACTACTTTGAGATGGAAACCTCAAGGGAGGGGATTTGTCCAAAGGCCAGTCTGATGCAAGCTGTGTCTTAATATGGAAGGTGAGGGGAAGATGAGCTGTAGGAGAGGGAGACTGGGTAAAAACAGACATGTAGCTTGCATTTATGGTAACCTACTGGGAAGAGAAACAATTTCTACTGACCTACAATTCTTTCCTTTTTAAATAAGGATATTTCAGTTGGTTGGATGTTCTCTAGCAGTTAGACCTGCAGTTCTAACTTGCCGCTATAGCCTGTCTGTGCATGCATTTGTGGTCTGTGCCTTTGCTAAGACCTGTTACTTAGACACTGTTGTTTACTTTTAGCCTTACAAAGGGACTGATAGGAGTTCAAGGGTATTTAGGGGAGAAAAGAGATATACTAACAGTGTAATAGATCTGAGTATGTGTTAATGCCATAGTTGAAACAGTTGAAGTGGTGCTCATGCTGAAAGATGATACTGCACCTTTTCCCAGCTGTTAATTCTTGCTTCTGCATCACCCCTTTTTCATGGTGCATGTGATCACGTGGGAAGTAGAAGAATGCATCTGGCATAAGCCTAATTGTAATGGATGGTTTTCTAATGTGAATGTCTATTGTGTGGCTTCACAAACACTCCGGCTTGAACAGGAGTAGGGAGAAGCAGCTGCAGTGAGAAGGAAAATGTGCAGGTTTTAACTGTTAGTGAAATCAGATGTGTTTACTTAGCAAAAATGCAGTTCTTAAGGAATTTTGAGAGGCAACTTATAAAGGCACTTGGCTAGTGCAACCAGAATCACTGCTTAAGGAGTCAAGCATACTCAAAAAAAAACCAACAGTCAAAACTTTTTAAAAAGTATGTAAGGCACTGCTAGATCGACCCGCTGTTGTAGGTGGCAAGGTCACTTTAGATTCACCAAAATGATAGCATTTCATTTACTTTTCTAAGCTCTTTCTTCTCAACTGTAGCTTAGTTAGTGTTTGTAAGATTTTTAGAATTAAGGAGCTTGCTTTGTTGGACTTTGGAATAGGCTTGCTTCTTCCAGAAGTGACTGATAATCTAATAGCTGGGGTATTCAGTGAAGAATTACTCTTACTGGATGAGTTCTGAGCTAATCTTTTTTTAAAAAAGTGATACCTCTGGGTCACAGTGGTCACTAGTCAAATGAATATATATTATTTGCATGTAGTAGAGCAGGTCCAGTGACTGCCAGCTGTTTTATCCACCAGCGTGTGGAAAGACTGTTGGAGGCTTGAATAGCAGCAGGACAGGGCAGGAACTTCCTGTGCACACCATTTCAGGCTTTGTTATGATGAGCTTTTTCTGAAAAAGTTGAGACTAGTAATGTTTTTTTTAGAAGGAAAACAAGTTATTGACTGGTTCTACAGTTCTTAACAGTTGAGTTCCTCAGTTAAAAGAGCAAGTTTAAAGCTGTTGTGTGGCCTACTAATCCCAGGATTAGTGGGAATTTGCACCAAGTCCAGCTCACAGGTATGACCTTTAGGTAGCGAAGTGGAGCAGTGGATTCTTTTATTCTTCTCACATGACCTTGTTATTTGAAGTAGTCTTTCTGATGATGTTCTGATTGCTTTGGAGAGCAGTATTGGCTCTGTTCTTACTATTAAGATGCAGGCAGTGTAAGCATAATGAGGATCTTGAGGATCTTTAGGAAGAAAATGGGGGAAAATGCTGCCACTTTCTGAGAACTGGGCTGTGCTAGAGTCAGGAAGTTACTGAACTTCCTGACTCCCAGCATCCCAGAACTGCAGTTGAAGGTGGTCCTGTCACAGAAAGGAAGTGTTTGCATTGCTTGTGAACTTGGATGCTAAATAAAATTTAGCTGCTCTATTTGTGTGGCTATTAAGTGTTGGACAACAGAGGTTCCTTACCCCTGCTGAAACTTTACTGTGACTTGTCTGGAGGAAGCTTTTTGAATAGAGGTAGGAACAACCACAGGCTCAAGAAATTTCCTGCACTCCTGTGGTCAAGTATGGAAATAACATGTGCTAGCATGTTAGTGATGCACAGTCATGCAGTTGTTCTTATTAAGAAGTAGAAATGCATCTTGAGTGCAGCAGTATTTCATGTCTTTTTAAAAATCTAGCTTTTCAAGGCTGCTGTAATCCTTCTCGATGTGGCCTATTAGGACTTGGTTTCAGCAGTCTGACAGCAGAACAGTATGCTTGGAGTGGGTAGCTTTCTGACAGAGTGCCACTGGCTCTAATAATGGATTTGTTTCTTGCAAACTCCAGTAGTTTGAACTCCACCAATACAAAGCTTCATTAGTTGCAAATTATTAGTATCCAGTCTACAGGAATTAGTGTGTCTTTCTGTCCAGTTGGTTGTCACGTGTACCGATCTTCAATAGCCACTTGATCCAGTGTTAGCACAACTGCTATAGACCAACCAAATACAAGTCCAAAACTACCTTGTGTGGCAGACTTGGGGTGTATGAAGACTAATGGGGAGGGCACAAGAACTACTTAAGCTGAAGAGCTATCTGGGAAACAAGCATTAACATTTAATTCTTATGTTGTACTCTCTTTTCCTTGTCCTGTGTTCTTGCCTAATAGGTTAGATGACTCATGGGATTTCCCCAAATTTAGTGAAGTTTTAAAAAAAAAAAAAAGCCTCATGAACTGCAGGTGCAGAGGTGTGCTGCTTTATTACTGTAGGCAAAGCAATCAGTTGAAAAAACTGAGACTGTAGCTGGTCATGAGATTGAGCTAGTAATTTAGTCTCTAGCCTAAGAGAGCTACCAGCTTTACCTGGTAAGTACTAAACTGTGTGATGATTGTGCTGCTTCATGTTTGTGGCCCAGTGTTGCTGGGCCAATGATAGATTGCTTGATAAGTCTTATCTGTTGAGACAGGATAAACTGTCTCAAATTGCATCCAGAAGAACTATGGACCTTCTAATTAGAAAACTTTGTAAGAGTGTGTTACTTAAAATGTCATTGTCACAGCTATTCTGGTTTAGAAGATGACTCTTCACAAAATGAAGCGCTCTTTTATCAGGGTGGTGTTACACTTTGAATTCATCTCCAAAGCTGTGCTCCATTCCCCCAGCATTCATATGCTGGAACAAGCTCATAAGCTTATAAAGGCATGCTGGACAGTTGTCAGATTCTATTTTTAAACTGTTTCTGAGAAACACTTCTGTCTCCTATCTCTGCGCAAGCATAGGAAAGGCTATACTTCATGTAGGAGCCACAGTGTCTGGGCTCAGCGAACAGCAATTTTTGAACTTGCGTCTCATCTTCAGAGATAGTAAACTTGAATCTGCACTGACTTCTGTTGGGGAGGGGAAATGACGATAACTAGGAAATAGTGACAGTGGGCTATTGCATCCTTGGCTATAACTACCTGCAATAAAAGATACAGATCCGTGGTGCTTGACAAACTAGTCCAATCCTGATGGCTATTGTCAAACTTAATGGAAGAGTTGAGAGCTGGAACGCTTCACCAGGAGAGATACCATTTGAATCTTAAATATCATTTGCTACTGATTTGCAGTAGCCCATTTACTACAACTGTGTGATATTTCTGTACGCTACCATTAAATTTCTGCTAGCATTGGAAAACTGCATGAAAATGCAACTGGGTTCTGTATGCAAGTGGGCTAGTGTTTTAAGGTGTTTTCCTCCCTGTGTCCGAGATAATCTGCTTCAGACCAGGCCTGAAATAATGCTGAATATGGATGTTAACACATTCTTGCTATACTAGGGAGGGAATTCAAAAATTGAAGGACCACTTCAGAGAATATATATTAAGTAGTTTTGGGCAAAACCAAGCAATACTGAGGAAGAATTTAGACTTGGTTTTGTCTGCCTCTTAAAAGGTGGTAGGCAGGGATATTTTGAACTGGACTACGTACTATGAACAGGAAGAAAAAAATCATGCTGCCGTAAGGTGAACATCAACATAGTGAGTTCTGCATGTCTTGGAGCTCTTTCAAGAGACTCCTTAAGTGCTGCAGTTGCTAGCATTAGACATGCTTGATGGGATGGAGTCATCGTTTCAAAGCATTATTAGGACTGTACCCTGAAGGCTGTAGCTAAGAATTGGCAGTGTAGGGTCTTCTGTGTGATGTCTGGGGTGGGTGGGTTGTGTGTTGGGTTTTTTTGTGGTTTTTTGGGTTTTTTCCTTGAACAGACAAGCTGCTATTCCACATTTCCTTCCAGATTGTGCACTACAAATATTGGCCTTGTTAGCTAAATTGGTTTGTCTTGTCTTATGTTTCAGTGTGGTATGCCTACTTAATAATCCTGTTCCTACTTAAGTCAGTTGGAGTAGTTAGCTCCTCTTCTCCTTGGTATCTGTTATCTAAATTTTGCCTTGTAGGCCAAGTGTTAGTGCTTATATGAAGGAGAAAAGTTTATCATTGAACCTGTTGTAACCTCATCCTACAGTTAGCAAAGCAAGGTAATCTGTTTGAGAGGTATGGTATCTTCTGCACTTGATCTGTTTAAGTTTGCTTAAGTGTGCTTAATATCAGTAATGGAATGATGCTGCAACATGTGTTCTGTAACTGTGTTCTCATACTTCAAAAATACTCAACCCCTCAACTCCACACATTTCTGTAACCTAGCAAGAACATTCATATACTTGAGTCTTCTTTTGTTCAGTTTAATGACTCTGCCTTACCTAGTCTGATCAGAACTATAGGCTTACGTCCCAAATTTCTCATATGACTACTACATCCTTTCAATGTATTTTATAAATAGCATCTCACAAGTAAGCAGGGATTGAGCTGTCTACAAATGCTTCTTCTATCTAGAAGTGACTTGCTAGAAGGTACTTCTGCATGTCTGTAGATGCTTCGTAAAGCTTGGATTTTTTTTTTTCCTGTAGACAGCCTATGTATTTGACAGGAAGTGTCTTGCTCTGGGTGCCTCTTTTTGCTTAAATAGTGTTGAGCAACAATTATGTACTGATTGCACTCATTACAAGTAAACTCTACATCCTGTTTAGAATAGGATGTACATATTAACAAGTGTAAAACATCTGTTGCACCTTCTTAGAAATAGCATGCTGCAGTCTGGGATATATTCAGCTTCACAGCTGTTCAGAAGCCATTCTGTATTTAAAACCCAAAGCCTTTAAGGGGTGTCTGAAGTAACAGTTTAAAATAGGTAGTCAGTTCTTCTTGTGTGATGCAAGAATGACATTGTGCTCTTTACTCTTCTGTATCATCAGCCCCTGCTATAGTAATAGACCATCAAAGAGGAGAAAAAAAAGTTAAACTGGGTGTCCAAAAACTGGTAAATCCAGTAAACCTCACTTATGTACCTTTCTGGGATTCTTGGTTGAATTTGAATTTTTGGTATGCCCACTTGGCACTGCAGTGAAGGAGAGGTTTCTTTACTGCTTAGAAACAGTTCTACTGTAGCTCATAAGCTGAAATCTTGCTCTACTTGTCATATGATAAAGATAAGATGCTTCATTAAACTCATTTGCTTTTCCCTTACACAAGTCTAATGTAAGCATTGATTTTTTTTTTTTTTTAAAATATATATATTTAAGTCCCATTACACATGGTCCTGCTTGACTTGCAATACCTTTTTGACACTCAGTGCTCAACTGGAAATGCTTAAAGAGGACTCCTGGCATTTTGACTGTTGCAGGAAAAAATAAGAAATACATTCTTCTGTAAACAAGCTTTACAACCTATATCCAATATTCATTTAACCTTTTTAAAGTAAGTCCTTCAGTACATGCAAGATAAAACAGTCAAAACAAGAAATATCAGTATATGTGAATGACCATGCTTACAATTACAGGTAACTAAAGAGAGGATGATGGAAGCCTCTAGAGGTAATTGCAGCTCTTTAGAGGGAGGGATGAAAGAATAGATGGGCTGAAGCAAAGGGTATATTCCTGATGTTAATCAGAAAACAGTTACTGGAAAAGCAATCTTATCAGCATTTGTGGGTTTTTAGCTGTAGTTTGCTTTAAAGGAAAAGAGGGGGTGGGGGTAACCAGCCTGAATTTCATACATCATTACTAGAGGTCTTTCCCCTAACTGGAGCAGAAGGGTGGACTCTAAGAAGGAAACCTGACTTAAATCCATCTGTCTTAGTTGGAAAATAAGCAGGCCTAACCTGTACTTCTTGAACAGTGTACAACTTCTGAGTAGCTCAAGGCTGTGTCTAGAGTAGATTATAGAAATGAGGAAAATGGAGGCATTGTATGCAACTGCAGAATTCTGAAAGACCAGTTTAGAGGGGGGGGATCTTCTGCATGTAACATCCCTATTTCAAGCAGTTGTGCTGTATCTTACATCACATGATTGCTAGCTGTTGTGTAACAGGAAAGCCTGGCTTTTTTCCATTCATCTTATGGAGCTCGTGGAGGGAAACACAGATTGGACTTGTATTTAACTATAACTTCCTTCCTGTTGGGAGCTCGTGTCTGAACCATTACAGATTTCTGGCACTTAATCTGCCATGTTGAATACTTTGGTTTCCTGCCCATATGTGAAATTCGAGTAAGCTTTGGAGTCTCTGGGTGGAGAGGGTGACTGGGAGCCATCTTTCTGTGGGATTCGAAAGTCATTCCATGATTGTGTTCTTCCCCAGCTTTCTGGATGGCTGTAACTAGGTGTACTGTGGTATATCGTGGGCAACTGGTAGTATGTATAAGCTAACAATATAGCATGCAAGACCTATTTACTATTTATTCTCAAATTTAAGGACTCTTACTTTCAAAACTTAAGGTAGTTTGCTGTCTGAATGACAACCTGTTTCATAAAAGTGACTGGGCTAGGGACTAAATCAAAGAACAGTAATTTTATGCCTAAATTTCCACCTGCCTACCAGATTTCTCCAAAATCAGCTTGTAGGTTTCCTATGCAACAAATGGGTAGTGTGAAGTACGGAAAGAAGCCATGGAAACTGGCTGAAGAATAAAGATGATTGCTCAAGAATGAGCAGCAGCACAGAAAGTGAAGGTGATTATCCTTAATTAGGTCTGCCTTTTACTTTTTCCAGGTTTGGAACTAAATGTTTATGCCCAATCTGTTTTTGTAGCTTTCTGAAAGAGAAGCAGCTGTAACCACCAAATCAGTAGCCTTGTTAAATGCAGGAGAGATGGTATGATGAAGCCTGTAAGCATGCCTCAAAAGTCCTGTAAATGCTCTTTATGACTTAAATTTGTCTGCATGGTGTAATCAAGCTCTTGTTTTGTACAGCTCTGAATTTGTAGGAATTTAACTTCCATGTTTATAGATGGAAGTAGAAAAAGAACATGATTTAGTGCAGTCTGATTTTATACTGTTATGGAAAATCTGTCTAGTGGCAGCTGGCTGTATGTAATTTCTTCTAACTTGTGTGTAATATGTGGGGTTTTTCCTGTTTTTTCATGCTGTTTATACTAACTTTGTATTTTCTCCAGAAAATTGTGCCCAACTTAAGTATAAAGGTGTTTGTTTTCTACTGTGAAAGAGAAACTACTAAACCTGCTAATTTTTCACAACAAAGCAAGAGGTGCTTGAAGGGGGGGAAGCTAGTGCTTGTGTTCACCAGTCAGGTTACTCTTGTAGCTTGTAGTTGCTGCTTAACTTGACTTCTAAGGTACTGGCAGCAAAAAAAAAAGCTATAGTTTAAAAACACAGCTGGCAGCAGTCTCATCTCTACCCTCAGAAAAGTCAACTTTTCCTGCCACAATCTCCTGATCTGTTTACATAATGATAAAAAGATACTGGGTAAAAACCAAGAGTTCTGTCACTGTTTGCCCAGAGTGTAAATATTTCAGGCTTTATTAAGTGCTTGTGTGGCTTAAATGTTGCAGCAGTACTGTCTCAATTATTTTTAGGTTTGGGAGCAGTAAGAGTGCTTGTTTCCTGTCTTCACCTCCCCCCAAAACCTTGGGTACCTTAGACAGTGGGGAAAGAAAGTAGCAACCCTGAGCTGGTGTGTCAGTTCCAACCCAATGTGTCAGTGCATTTCCCACCCTCCTTTGTGGAAGGGGTAGTACAGCCAACACTGTTCTTTCTTTCCAACACAAAGGCATCAAGCCTCTCAACTGAAATGAGAATGCAGCTTAGTTGTTACTTTTACATGGATAATCCCCAAAACATGGCTATTAGCCATGTTTATAACTAGCCATTCTATAACTAGAATTATTCCTCCTTCAGTTGCTGTCATGAGAACTTTAGTGCTATGCACACACATGACTAACATGACGAATTGGTGAAATTGAATACTCTAGTGCCTCTTAGTCATTATAACATGACATTAACAGTTATTACCTAAATATATTCTTCACATCAGCTGTTATGCCTCTTCTTAGCCATAGCTACAAATTACTCCTACTTAAGAGGTTTTGGTACATATCCATGCTATAAAGCAAAGGAATATGATGATTTGGTAACATACCTGCCTAGTTTGAGCTATGCCAAACTGTTTCCACTTGGCAAAATACTAAAACAAAAAAACCCCACAAAAACCAAAAAATCCAAACAAAAACCCACCCACACCTAAATTACTGCCTTGATCCACAAAGGCATAAAGAAATCCATAGCAGTCCCTTGGATTTTCTCTGAAAGGAGAAACAAAAAATGTATATAGTCCTGGTTACTGGTACTGTAAAAACTGTATAAGACCACAGTTTTCTTGTTGTGTGAGTTTATTGGCAGCAGTACAGAGGTGTTATATTTCTAAGGAAAAGTGTCTGGGGCCATCGTGTGCATCTAATCATATTTGCAATCAGTGTGCACATACACTTAGTATAAATCTTTCTTCCTGACAAATCAGTCTGCAGCAATCCACCTAAAAGTATGCAGCCTCTTGGCATTGCAGAGCATGTGCAGAACAGGCCTGGAATCACTCTGGCAAGAAGCAGATAAATACTAGCTTTGGCATGCAGAAGCGTCCCTATGTGTGGAGCAAAGATAGAAACAGCAGGCTTGTCCTAGCATGCTCCTCTGATAGCTGCGCAGAAATGTCACTACTGTGTAGAACTGTGCTTTCCTGCAGTCTTCTGTGTATTTTCTACTATGTATTCTCCACTTATTTAGCAGTGGTGGTCATGCTCCCTTTAGGGATGTTGGTTTGCAGTTTGATTTTTTTTTTTTTTTTTTTTTTTTCATTTAAAGTTAGGATTTTAGAAAACTGAACAGATCTTAGTCATTTACTTCCTATTGAAGCAAAAATTTCTTGCTGGTATTAGCTGCCTTGGAAAACTAGCTATATCTGAAGGGATACTGATGAAGAATACAATTTTCAAAATCTTGAACTCTGGAAAAAAAAATGTGTGTCTGCGTACAGAAAAACTTGCAATCTCTTGCATCACTACTTAGGCACAGACAGTAAAACCTTTAATCCCCTGGTGTCTGAATCATGCGAATTCAGTTAAAAAGACATAGCAGTATGGTCACTGGACTAGTGAGAAAGTTGAGCAATTCCATTTGCCCTCAAATACATTTTTAATTTGCAGGTGGAAATCAAGATTTTTTTTTTCTGCTAATTAAACTCTTTAATCAGTAATTCTACAGGCTTGTGCAGTTTTCTTTGCAGCTCTATTCAAGGAATTATCATTTTCTTACAGTAATTTAGTATTAAATTAATGATAAGCTAACTGTGTTAACACTTAATTAGACATTAGTAGAGCTGCCCCTGTCAGAAGATAAAAAGGAACCATTTGTTACTGAACAGTATATAAACATTAGCTAACACAGTGAATCACATGAAGGACAGGGGATTAAGTCAACATGTTCCTTTAAAACAGTAGGGTTTGCTAACTGCACACAATCCTTTGTGGGTACTGAAAGGCCTGAATGTAAGCAGGGCTGGTAGCACCACCTATTGTTCTTCATATGTTTTTAGTTTCCCTGAGTCCTAATGCTAAAGTTGTAGGTGGTAGAACTTGGGGTGTGGGGGGAAGTCATGGTTCACTTCTTGAGTTTGTGCTTTAAAATCTTCTGCTGCTTTCATGAGAATTCACTAAAATCTTGTCCAAGCTGTGACCCTTTCATGGGAAAAGCATGTATCTAAGTAGTGGGTGGGAGTTTGGGGTGGGTGTGGTTTAAGAAGCTTATGTTTCAAAATGAGCCTTTCACAATTCCCGATGCTGGTCAGATTATGCATACCTTAGCTGTGTGAAACAGATGTGATTTAGCTGTATATAATGTAGCCTGTTCACAAATACCTCATAGAGGCTGAGAGTAACATTAACTAGATCTAGAAGAGTTGGTTAAGTTTTTCATACAATGGTCACTCTGGACTGCTCTAAGATGACTGTATAAGCATGAATTACTGTTAATTGCTTCTAATTAGACTAACATCTGAGCAGAAAGGAAGAAGAAACCACTTGGTTAAAGCATATTCGTTGCTGAAAGATCAATAACAACAGGAAGCAAGTGGTAGATTGACATATATACATAACAGGGATGAAGGAAGTACATTAAGATGAAATTAAGAACCTCCAAGAATGAAGGCAGCACTGAGAGCTAGAGAAAGGAGAGCAGGGGGGAATTGGTGAGATGAGAGGATATCAAGCAGAAAAGTGTGATGAGCAAATTCAAGAGTAAGAGAGGGTCTTACGTTGGAGATCCACCTTTACAGAATAACAGAATGGTAGGGACCTCTGGAGACCATCCAGACCAACAACCCCTCTGCTTTAGGCAACAGTGAAAGAAGCAGCCTTAAGTGAGGAAGCTGAGACTCAATGGCTGTTAGCTAATGACACCTGCCATCAAGAACTCAGTGTAGAAGTCTTCTTGATCTGGAAGCATGGGATTGATTAAAACAACACTGAGGCAGGTGGTGAGGTTGTTAGCTTGGCCTAGGGGCTGGAGGAGTCATGGGGTTAGTTGGAAGAAAGAATAACTAGTTGGGTAATAACCCAACAAACTAAGAGCTGATAGCAGTTAGGACCAAGTTGATGGTGACTAAATGAGTTCAACTCAATGTTGGAACACTGCTAGCTTCTTAATGAACCCTAACTAGGAAGTGGTATGTCAGGGGCTGTTGTGGGTGCAAGAGGCAACAGTGGTTTAAGGCGTTCATCTCTGGTTGCTCTTTGCCATTCCTATGGGTTATTGTTCTGACATCAGAGCATAGTGCTCCATCATGTCAGTTGTGTTGATCATTTGTGAGAGTGTGCTGTGAACAAGGGATTGATTAAGGAGGAGTTTGCTTTCTCCCACCCCTGAATCTAATTTTTGAGCTGTAGCTCAGTGTGGATTTACAATTCATTAAAATGAAGGGGAAGCTATTGTATGATGTGAAACAGAATCCCTCTAGGCCTCTATTGCTGCAGATATACCCCTTCCTCCTTTTTTTTACTTCTATTTAAACTCTGTAAGTGGATTTTCAAAGCACACCTGTGCCTCATGTCAGGGGCATAGGTAACTAGAAGCTAATAATGGGTGATCAGTGACAAAATTGGCTTGAAGAATTTAGTTACATAGGAAATATAAGGCAGAGAGATGGGGGCAAAGTCTTACCAAAGCATATTGCTAAAAATTGCCATGAGACACTCTTAGCTGTAGTCTCATGTGATTGTCACAGTTTTAACAAAACTACTTCTGCAGGAAATGAAGTGAGGATCTTTCACTGATAACATGACTAGAAATAAATTAGGCAACAGTATGTGGCCCATAATTATAAGCTTTATAAACCAAGGGTGTCCAGTGGCCCAGGCAGTCTGTTCTCATGTTTCTCAACTTTCACCTGTTAGATTTCATAATGTTACAAAACATAATAAAGATGAGTAGAACTGGATTTTCTGCAAGTGTGTTTCTTCTGAGCATCAAATGTTTTTCACTTTCATTTCATGGATTAAAACAATGCAATTAAAACAGTGAGCGTAATGATGGAGCAAGTCTTACTTTCATAAATGACTTCTCCCACCACCCCCCCCCCTTGCCTTTCCATGGTAACTCCAGTACCTCACGAGTTACTAGTAATGCTGGCAGAGAGTAATGTTGACAACTCAGTCTGTTTGAATACAGGCTTCAGTCTTCTCTAGCAAATTAAAACCAGATGTGACCTGCAGGAAGCAGAATGGAATTTAATTCTGGTTTGTGGCTTGTGATGTTAACAAAACTCTGGTCATTTTCTTGTTATATTGCCTAGAAAATGTCTTGTACCTTCCTCCTGTCCAGTCATTGTAAGATGCAGTTGTCTTCCAGTGTGCTGGAACTGCTGTAAGGGTTCACTGAGATATGTTGCTTTACTTGCACTACAGGGATAGGCTACAGTATAAGTGTATTACATTGATACTTTTATTTTCCCAAGTAAAAGGATCAAAAGCCAGTAAATCCAGACAGGAAAAGGTTTTTCTCTGCTGTTCTGGCACAGCTGATCGCGTTGAAATGCAGTTGTTTTGCAACATGTAACAAATTTTTCTATTTTCTCCCTTAAACTACCCTAAAAGCACACAGAGCACTAAAGGAATACACAGTGGAGACAAGGGAGTCAGGTTCACCCATGTGAAACTTAAGTGGACCTAGGATCTGTAATGCAGATGAGATAGCATTTTTTCAGTTAATGCTGTGCTTTTTGTGCTGGTTGGTGCCATCTCAGAGGAAGAGACTCAACATGTTGAATCACAGAAATGTTGCTTCCTGCTGGGGTTTGGGATTTCCTTACAGCTCTCCCCTCCATAGCTGCAGGAGCTGGTTTTGCGTAGTACGTGTGCTCAGGCAGGAACTTGTTGGAGATGAATACAGAAGCCAAACAGTTCTGTGCAGAATGTAATAGTTTCTGACTCAAATTGTGTGGTAATTGTCAAAATATCATAGGGTGTGGTAGGAACTGCTGTGTTGAATGTTGTTGAGGATTTATCCTTTCATAATTTCCCTAAACTAATATCATGCTAATCTCAGTTAATATATGAAAGTGGTAGAAAGATTTCTTGATGTTTTCTAGATATTTGAAACCTAATAGTGTACAAAAATTTCAGTATGCTGGAGTGTTGTCTTTTTTTTTTTTTCCCCAGTTACTCAATATTAGCTTCCATTCTTTCTGATTTTCCACAGAAAGAAAGAAAAGCTACTTGCAGAAGAAAAAGCTGTAGCTTGAAAAATATTAACCCAGAAAACTGAGCACTGGAAATATGATAAAGCTTCAAACTGATGTCTAGTTTCACTAGGAATTAATAATGTGTAACCTTGTCAGTTACTGTAGTAAATTGGTAGAGCCTTTTGAAACACGTACCTGCTTCATATGACTCTTTTGCTTCCTAGAAGATAAGTATTCCTAACAGTTTATTATGGTACTGGATTTTAGTGACAAATATAAGATTTGTGTTTTTACTGTGAACACAAACTTTAAGAGAATTCATATGAACGCTACTTTTTCAGTAATTGTTCTTGATAAACCAGGTCTTACAGCTTCAAGAGGCAAACAGGAAAGGGGGGGAGGGGGTAGTCAAATTTTATTGGTTTCACCTGCCTGAAACTAAATTTTCACAGGAAGCACATAACCAGTACTTGTTCCTTTTCTTGATGATTACTTCAATTAAGTTTTACACATCTGTAATGCAGTGACATGCCTTCCAATGATTAGAAATACTTGGCTGCTGTTTACTGGGAAGCATATTCCTCTGAGGCCTAAATTCAAGGACTGATCTAAAGACTGTGCCTTTATTGTGCTGTCTCTATGATACCACACGGGCGTTTGTGATGAAAGTATTTCTGCAGTGGAAGTTCTTCCTTTTTCGGGCAATCTATTAGATAAATGGGAATACTTTTGAAATAAATACAGAAACCCTTGATTAAGCTTTCTGAATGTGGAGTAGTGTGAAACGGTGCATTACTCTTGTATGCACTTTTTTCATACGCTATTTCAGATCTGCTGTCTTATTACCCTGCAGCGCCAGAGGAGAGATCTGGAAGAAGCCATTTCTGTCTTGTGTTTTAACTTCTGCTATACTTGGTACAGCAGTTTCTTTTGGTGGACTATCTTCTGGTGCCACTTGGAGAAAGAGTTGATGCACTTAGTGGAGTGTCTGGAATAAGAGACATCAAAGGGCTGCCTGAATTTGTTAAATCATGTCTTACAATCAGAGCATCTAGAAAAGCCTACTCCATAGGATAAACTGAATGTGTTTCACCTTGTAAGTCCTTCCCAGCACATTCTATGAAAACGTTTCTAGTGCCTTTGTGTTTTTGTCTCTGGGCCCTAGTGATCCTAGGACATGAACTAGCACCTGAAGCACCACCAGAGATGCAACTCCTCACTCCATTTTAAATAAGTGAAGCTTCCATCCCTAAATACAGTTCTTGCTGGCGTAAAAAAGGCTATATATTTTAATTACATGAGATCTATGTACCTTATTTGAGATAAGATTTTTTTCAAGCATTTTTTAATGAAAATTTTCCTTAATGGTGAATGACAGCCATGTAAACTAATGTTAGACACTGTATGTGTGTGTGACTATCTGTTAAAGGAAAAGCATGTTTTCAGAGTGTGGTTTTTGGACTTCCAGACAGATTACACAAGCTTAAGAAGGCCCACCCCACATCCTGTGTAGAAAACCAGCTCACAGAAATACCCATTGTTCTTCAGGATTATAAATCACTGTATTTTCTGCCTGTTTGCTTTTTCAAAGTACTATACGGAAAATACTAATGCAAAGGAACCACAGCAGCTTAACAAGTGCTTGGTCCTGCCAGGTACTGAGTGCTCTGCTCTTACTGAAATGGGGGGTGGGGGGTAGAGGGGATTAAAACATTAGACTCCCTAGCTAGAGAATAAAGGTATTGTGTTGGTAAAAATAGCTGAGAGTGTTTTACTGGTTATGTGAATCAATTGATAATTGACATACTTCAAGCCTGAAAGTTGTTTGTATGCAGCCATGCCAGAATTTACTGTCTTGGGGGGGGGGGAATTGCAGGGCATGTGGTTTGCTTCAAGCATCATTAATTTTCCTTGGCATTGCTTCACCCCTGCTTAGCCTTTACTGTAAAAAGAGAGGAGGTAACATCTGGATCTATTACCCCACCAAAGAGATAGGATAGTTAGTGTTTCTGAATCTCTACCCATGATTATAGCTGAATTGTGTGCTGTTCCATCTGCAAGTTAGTGGACCTATCCATAAAGAAAGGAGCTATCAAGCCAAAAATGGTAAAACTTGTTCACTCTATCTTTTTTTTTTTTCTTTCACTTGCATTACCATCTTGGAGCTTATTTTTTTAAAAAGTTGATATGGTACTTCTCATGTTGCATTTTCAAACAGGAAAAGACTGTTTTGATGTGATTTTTTTTTTAAGCCCTGTATAGATTTTTACTTTAAAAAAGCAACAACTTCTATTTCTTAACTAAAATTCAATACCTCTTTAAAACAAAAAAATTGTTACAAGATGTAGCTAAGTACAAGGCTGCCATGAGAGTGTTTGAGGCTGTATCCTTCTTTTTTGCAAGTCCTCTGAAAGGAATCACCTCCCTTTAGTTGCTGCCAGTCTCCTGACTGCAGTGTTCCCAAAACACGTGGCCCATAAAATGGGATTATAGGGAAGGTATTCAAGTAAACAGAAGTTCCCTCAGGACAAGATTTGCTTTTACATGAGGAGCCTCTGTGTGCTTTAGCCTGGCACTGCAGCCTTGTTCCCTAGCTGGGGGTGACTTTTCCTCTTGGTGACCCCAAGGGTGTTAGAGCACTCAAGCCATCTCCATGTTTTGGAGGTAGTCTTCTCCTGGCTTGGCTGGCACACCAGAGTCCCCTTTGCAGTGTTTTTGGAAGGACACACCCAATTACGAGTTAAGGGAAAATAATCCTTTCTGTGTCTCTTCAGTGCCTGTATGTAGCAATAAATGACCAGTCCCATGATGTAGCTATAGCTGCCAAAAATCTGTAGTGAACATACAGCTGTATCTGTCATTAACTGTACAGTATTGCTGAAGTGGCCCGGTGCTTTTGTGAATTGCGTTCAAGGGTACGTAGCTGTTTAAAGCTGAAAGCCTTCCTGCTTCTAGGAGCATACAGTTAATACTGGTGGATAATAGTATATTTCCATGATTGCGTGATCCTGCCCAGCCTGTTCTGTTGAAAGTACACAACTTGAGACAGGCTCAGTCTGCAGTTTGAGAACTTTCCAGTTCTTTGTTGAGACGGAATTATATTATCAGCTCTGGTGAGGACTGTTTCCAGACCTGGTCCCTGTGTCCAGTCCTGGCATCACTAATTCAGGCTGTTATTGCTGCTCTGTGGGATTATGCTGCATTGGGATGTCAGGGCACAAAGCCTTCTGACTTGGGTTCCTTTCACTGTTTGTCTCCTGTTTTTAAAAAACTTGTCTCAGATGGCTCTTGCCTTTCTACCTTTCCAGTGGATGCTAGTCACTGGGAGAATGGTTCAGTCAGTAGTTCTCCCCTGATGCTGGTATCAAAGCTTCAGATGCTGATGGCCTTGTCTTGGCTTCCTACAAGAGCTGCTGCCTACCACAGCATGGAGGCTTTTGTCCACAGGGAAAGCTACAATTGTAAATATTCTGCTTAAAACAACAGGAGTTCATAAATTCCTGTGTGTTCCCAACTGGCCAGTCTTAGTCATATTGTTGATGTGCTTCTGGGCATTAGTGAGGAGTGTGGTAGAGATGCCTACAGGGTGGAAGACTGCCTGGAGCCTTTTAGACACCACAGCCTTGCACGTACTGTCAATACCTTTCTTTAGGGGTGGCTCTAACAAACTGAACAAATAACAGCGCTGAGAATTTTCAGTTATCTTAAGAAACAAGGGCCAGAAACTCTGCTTTTTTTGTTTCTACACCTGGTACAAAGTAGCACAGAGAACAGCCCTGGGAACAGGGACACCAACCTGGTTCCTGCCGCCCTCAACAGCGGCTCCTTCATTCATGTACCCCCTGTAGTAGTAGCAGCAAAGAATTGTTTGCTGTGGGTTCTAAATCAGCAGTTGATGTTCTTGTTGGTTGGTTTCTTTTCAAAGCATTTACATTGGGGAGCTCATTTACAAAATTAAGGGAGGTATATTCAGGGTCTGTAGCTCATATCACAAGTGACTGTGCTCAGGAGTAATGTCATTGTAACAGCTGCATACAGCTTTTGTTTCTAGAGGGTCTGATTCTCTGCCCTGGTCCATAGGGGGGTATAAATGAGAGAAAGCAGGCCACCTTAATTTGATGGCGGTCTGCTGATAAGACTAGTGGTTATTCTAAGACTGCTTAATCCTATTTAAGGTTGGGATTTTTTTTTTTTTTTTTTGAAGGCTTCTGATTTCTGGGCATATTTTATACAGAAGACCTTATCGCTCTCTACAGGTACTTTAAAGGAGGCTGTAGTGAGGTGGGGGTTGGCCTGTTTTCCCACGTGCCTGGTGACAGGACGAGGGGGAATGGGCTTAAGTTGCGCCAGGGGAGTTTTAGGTTAGATGTTAGGAAGAACTTCTTTACTGAAAGGGTTGTTAGACATTGGAACAGGCTGCCCAGGGAGGTGGTGGAGTCACCATCCCTGGAGGTCTTTAAAAGACGTTTAGATGTAGAGCTTAGGGATATGGTTTAGTGGGGACTGTTAGTGTTAGGTTAGAGGTTGGACTCGATGATCTTGAGGTCTCTTCCAACCTAGAAATCCTGTGATCCTGTGATTTAAAAGCTGGGGCTGAATTAATCTGTTGTACTTGCTATGTAAAACTATTTTCATCATATTTCAACTATATGAGAGTTAAAAAATTGGAAAATTTGATTTAATAATCCTAAGTTTAAAGAGATGAATTATATTTTTAATACCTCCGGGTTTATAGGGTCTGATTCTGAATCATGAGGGGAACTAACGACATCTTTAATTACTATATTTTCCAAACATTAGGCAGATTATGTAGATATAACAGCAGGGAACTGAAAATGTCTTGTGAATAACAGCAACACCTGCTTATATTTCATTAAATAATTTCTGTGTGGGGTCATTTCTGTTGGAGAAAATGGTGGTTTATGAACAAGCTTTTGAGGGGAATGATATGTTGCTAAGACTGCAATAGTTTGTATTATGCTGCACAGATTCTGTATCATAAATCAAAGCAGCAGAGCTGTATATACATGATCTCAGCTCCAAAAATCCTGCAATTAATGTTTTAGATTAACATGATTTGCATGGGAAACAGCTTTTAGAAACGTTGCAAAATTGGAGGTGTGCTCAATGAAGGACCTCTCAGATGCTGCACAGCACTGAAGCGCCAGCTTTGGCTGCTGTGAGCTGCCCCATCTGCCTTACCAAGTCACTAGTCCTGCGGTATTAAAAATGAAACCTGCAAACCAAGGTACACTAAGTGGAATCAATATAATTCCTCAGTAATAAGAGTTGTAAGCTCCAAACAGCTGTCCATATGGGGGTCTTCACCAATTCACTTCAACCTCTTCAGGAACGTAGTGCATCGTTCAGTAATTAAATCAAGCAGGTCGTATACCCCAGTCTGTTTGACTTCCCTCCCAGTCCACCCACATACCAGCACTGGCAGGCAGGCAAACTTCCAGTGAGCTGGGTCAGCGGGACAAACCTCACTTTTCTTGCAGTGGTCATTTGATGCCAGTGTAGCTCTGCAAACGGCTTGTTGTGGGGTCAAATGAGTTGCCAGTGCAAGGGAAGCAGAAGGGGGAACCTCCCATTTTGGCAGCAGTCAGTGATCAGATTGGCCTTATGGTTTCATGAAATTGTATCTTTAAGTTACACACACATCTATAACTTTCCAGAAAGCTGTGGTCACTGAAGGCAGCACTTCCCCACAGCCGAGTGCCACCCCTCTCCTGAGCGCTGCCGCTCTATTTGTCAGCTGTTGATGCACAGGCAGGCAGGGGACACAAACTTGGCTGACTATGAGCCTCTAGGATCTTTCTAGAAATTTCTAGGATTGATGGAGAGAAGTCTTACAGATAAAGCATGGTTCAGATGACCCTATTTGTATGTTTACATTAATATGAGATGAAATAGGTGACTCCTCTAGAGAGAAGTTTAGGCTCAGACTGGGGCAGCTGCAATGAGACAAGTGAGCCATGCTGAAGGAGACTGAAGACCTCAGTGCAATTTTCTGGGAAGTAAAGGGATCCATATAGTAAAAAGCAAAATGCAGGGATGGTTAACTAAAAATTGTTGGTAATAAACTGGCTGTGATTCGTAGGCCTCCCTCCCCAGACCCCCCCCCCCCTTTTTTTTTTTTTTTTTTGAGTTATACTAGTTTATCTGGATCATCGGACTGATGTCAAAGTACTGAATTCAATTTGTGAACTGGGGTAAGACACTAGGAGGTCATCATCACCTTGGGAAACAAATAATTGGTTTTTCCTTGTAAAGTTTAAAGGCCCTGAGCAGTGTCTGTCTGAGGACCTGTTTTTGCCACCTACTGTTACAAGTGACACTAGAGATTACTAAAACTGGAAGAAGTTAGATGAACCGAACCTCTTGACTCGTTTTCTGTTTAGTGCCGTCATTAGTGTTCTTGGCAGCACTTCATAGATATTCACTTTCAGTGGGTTTTATGCTTGGTTGCACTTCCTGTCTCATGTATTAACATAATGATGTCATTCTTGTGCACCGCTGTGGGGGAGCGTGGTGGTGTGTGTGCTCTGCCTGAACCTCTGCGAGATCGGCTTTGCTTCTGCTCTGATGGCTGAAATCCACAGGGAGGTTCCCTTTTTTTGGCCACCCCTGCATGGAAGTGGGGAGCAGAGCTGGGGGAGGCAGTGGGAGAAGTACCTTGCTCATGCCATCTTCTGTAGAAAGCCACTTACAGGGCTGTCTGTGTTCACCTGGTGCAGGTGAGCAACTGGAGCCTGCATTACTTTGTGCCTCCGTAGCCCCATCCGGAGCTGTAGAAGGGAAGGACAGGGTAGGGAAGCCACTCATCCCTGAAGTAAAGCAAGCAGTGAAAAGTGGGAATGGGAGCTTCAAATGCATCCCTGCCCCGCTGGCCAGGCAGTGCTGGTCACAGGAGGAAAGCACTGGGAAAGTCCTGTCTGCTCCAGTGCTCCTTTCATGAGCCAGGAGAGTGGCAGGGTTTTTTTTCTCAGGTTCTGCGTGTCCCAAGAAGAGGGAGGAGCGTGGCTGCCCGGAGGGAGCAGACGGCCCTGTGCCTCTGGGGAGCAGCCTGGGCCTGCTGTGCTTCCTGCCGCCTCGGCTTAAAAAAAACAGGCCAGGTTTCCCTGTGCAAGCAGTAATTCTGCAGAAAGCCTTAAAGTGATGGAAATCAGCGTGTTCAAATGAACTTTGAAAAACTTCTGGAAGACTGTCCTCTTAAATCTGCCTGAAAGGGGCTCTTCCAGCATGAGTCACCCGCAGCTGTAGAGGAGCCCTGGGCAGAACCTTCCTCCCCTCCACTGAATGGAGCTGTCAGAGTGCCCGGAGCCAGGGCAGGGAGAAAAATACCCCGATTCATTTCCTAACGAGATATGCATGGGAGAATTCTCCACGGGGCCATTGGTGGGGGGTTGTGGCTTTTTTTTTTAACCAGTTGTTTGGCTCCACATAAACAACATTGCGCAGCTTCAAGCTCCCACCCGAAGGACTGAAACACCCCAAGCCTGTCCCCAGGAAGCAGACAATAGTGTTGATATGCCTGTTGCTGCAGAGGAAGTGGCTTCTGTTAACCAACAAGCAATCTGCCAAAGTCCGTGGTTTGGGTGGTTGCCAGGCTAAATTTTACATAAAATTATTTAACCTTTTTGGCTTTTGTCTTACTGTTTTCTGGAGATGTTTCTCCTGCTTCCTACCATTTAAATCTCACATATGGCAGGGTTCCCCTCCCC
>KL260209.1:24516-34711 GCA_000699545.1 Podiceps cristatus
GGTATTACTTATTTCAGGCTTATTGACCCAGAGCGGTTTTAGACTGGGCTACCTGCCATTCTGTGATGACATTTCTAGCAAAATAGCAGTTTCTATCAATGTACCTCTCCGCCTGAAAGCTCCTGAGGATTACAATCGTTTGATAGAGCAGTAACTAAAATATAAAAGAAGAATGGTTGTGCTGGGCCTGGCCAAAATCTATCTAGCTGATACTGATCCTGTCTCCAGCAGATGCCATAAGTGGATGCCCTGATAAAAGCCTAAGAATAGAGCAGGTATAAATGCTTCTTCCTTTTCTGCTGTCCCAGCTTCCAATCATTTTCACGTCCTGAGGTGAATATGGGGTTTGTACATTTAGCAGACCTTGGTAGATTTCACTTCCAAGATTGTCCAGTCTTTTCATTGAGTTAAATTAAACTTTGAGACATCCTTGTTGTGATCTCTGTTGAGCACTGAGCTGAAACTGTATGGGACTTCTATCATAACCCCAGTACCTCACTTCTGAGTGCCAATGATCAGCTCTGATCATGTATATGAGCACCTATGTGTGATGTTAGCATGGCTTTTCTGCCTGTGCATAATTTTGCATCTATCTATGTGGAATTCTGTGCACCATCAGCCACTGGCTGATTCTTTTTGCAGTCTGTCACCCCTCATTCTCACTATCCTCAATAATTCTTATCATCAGTAAACTCTCATGTTCTTGTTCACCCCCTTTTCCAGGTATGCTGAACCAGACAGCTCCATGTTAGATCTCTAGGAAGCTGCACTGATGAACTCAATCCAGCGTGAGCACTGACCATCTTGTCTTCTGTTTCCTGTCTTTTAACAGTTATTTACCCTGGAAGGACCTTCACTTTTAAGCCATGGCTGCTCAGTTTCCTTAAAAGTCTTGTTGAGGAACATGGTTGAAAGCTTTTTGGAAACTCAGACATAGCAACCAAACCATCTCTGTCCTTGAGGCTGATGAGCCCTTCCAAAAAGTCGGTGTTTGATGCATTTACCAAGGGAAAAAAAAATAATCTGGCCTCTTCCAAAGTGTATCTGTTCCTTACTATGGTTTCTACTACGCACTTATAGGGGAAGCTTTGTACAAAAATATGCCTCTGCTGGTAATAATATGACTTTAGCAATGTGACTGCATTTTGTAGTACTTCTCTATGTTCTCAACTGTCACAACAATGATGTAGCATAGTGTGTCTGGAGAAAGCAAGTAATGTATGTGAAGTATTTTCTGACATTTAAAACAAAATGCTATGGAAAGGCACAGAATTAATGTTGCTATGTAAGTTTAATAGGAGTTATCACTTGTCACAGCAACAGTGGGTACAACAAAATGGATCAAATCAGGGGTTTGTACATATCCTGACTAAGTTACTAAGAGTTACTTGGCTGTATCTGATGGCATACTTGAATTTGACCCAGTAAAGACTAGAAATTCCTTTATCCCACAGGTAGAATTTTTGAGGGTCTGGGCTGAAAACTTCCCACACTTGAGCAGGAGCAGTTTTAGGGGACTGGATGCAAGGATCATGTCCAGCAGATGAGGTTGAACCCTTAGAAGTTGTCAGTCTGTTCTGAGGGCTATCTGTTGTGAGTGGTTAGCTACCTTGTTCGGTATGAGGAACCATCTCATGACCATACCTGACGCTATGTGAAAAATAATCCAGATGGATATTTGGGAATCTGCAGAGTAGTAGAGGAGGGTGTGAAAAGTCTTTCCTTTGCCCAGCAATGTCTTTGTGCTTCCTTTTTCCTTTCATAAAGAGGATGGGGAAAGGCTCCAGGCAGAGATGAAGAAACAGTTCTTCTGAGTAGCTGGGTCTTCAGCAAAGTACTGGGTGAAGCTCTTTGAAAGGCGCATGACTTCAATTGGGTGGTTTACGTAGCTGAAATAGCTAATGTAAATGTATTCAGAGACAAATCTGCTTAGCGAAATCAGCCATTCCTGAGCACAGAATGTTGTCATTAATAATTTGAGCAAGGTGTGTGGTCGTTGTTTTTTCGTTAAACCTATCTACTTAAAAATACCAACAAAAGGCTTTTTGTGGCTGCACAGCTTAACCTCAGTGTTTGAAAACCTGACAGTGCCAGGTCTGATGCAGCTTCTGGTAAAAGATCACTTGCAGATTTACTCCTAAATTATCCAATGAAAGAAAGCAAAATATGAGAAGGGGAAAAAAAAAATCTTCAGACAAATCCAACAATTTAGGAATAAATTATCCTCTTAGTTTTAGTAAGCATCTGAACTACTGTTCAATGAATAATGCAGTAACCGTTTCCAAAAGACTGGCAGTTACATTGTAATGTTTTGATAAAACGGATGCACGTATTACCATAGGCCTGTTAGGTCTATGGATTGAGATGCATGCACTGAGCGTGTATTAAGAACTGACATTGCTGAGGTACAAGGGCAACATGTGCTTTGTAAAAGGCTGAATCCAAATCAATGCTTTGCATTCTATTCATCTGCTGTTCCACAGTAAGTACTTTTTCCTAAAATACACAATAATAAGCATGACAATGAAAAAATAATATCTTGCATTTACAGGAAGGAGGGAGGGAGGGGGCAGGTAAGAGTGTGTACATACTTATTCCCTGCAGAGCTGCTGACTTGTGGTTACTAGCTTGTGATTCATCCTTACTCAGCATTGCAGCAGTTAACTCCTGCCTTTTAAAAAAAATGAATTGTTTAAATCCATATAAAATACTTCCCTAGATGTGTCTAGGGGCCAACTCTGAACTCTGTTGCCACATTCTGCTCTTGCATGCAAGATTATCTTTCCAGATAAGTATGAATAGAGTTCAAATGGATCTATCAATAATCAGTGGAAAGGATGTCATAATGCAAAGTCACTGTTCAAAAATATACAAGTCCTTGAAAACGTGTTTGGAAAGGAACTGCTTTATTCTTAACATTGCTGCAGGTCTGGCAGCAACAGCTCATGAAGAGGTGTGGGAATCAGCTGAATAGACTCCCTGCTGGCAAGGAGAGCTAGGAGGCTGTATGCTACGGATAGGAGACTGACTCCTCATTCTTAAATCCCTTTGGGTAAAGGAAGGTAAATTATTTTTCTTTGCTGATGAAGCGCATTGTGAGGCAAAGCTACATTTGAGAATGAAGAAAAAACAAAGGCATTTACTGGAAATAAAATCTTTAAAGTCAAATGGAATACGGTGTCGTGAGATTTGTGATTTCTTTTAGTTTGTCCTAATATCTTAGATTCATCACAGTAAGTACAGCTAAGAGAAGAAGATACTTGAACTGGGAGGTGTGGAAAGGAGGAGATGGCTGAAGATGAAACGCACTCAATTGCTAATTCTTTGGTTTGGATCTGCTTATAATTAGGTTAAACTATTTTCACTGGAATTTTTCTTTGTAGTATTTGCTGTAGTGCAGAGTATGTGGAGTACCACGCTGAGTCTAAGGAAAGGGCAAATAAATACTCTCTTGTCCTGTGAATGCCACAGTCCCTATAAGGACTCCCATGACTATTAACGGGCACTTCTCCCAAAATCTACTTTCTTACAGTATCAGTTATACGAAACTTCAGAAGCTATCTGTAATGGTGCCCTCTGGTGACTCCAGATTTTTACACTAGAAATAAACAGATGGAATTTGGCCTGCTACTGTGAAAGTACCCTGGCAGGTTGGACTACTCATTAAAGATTAATGAACAAATTAGAGGTCCTAGACCTCAATCACGTGGTATATACAAGCCATACGCATAAAATCATATAATAGTTTGGGTTGGAAGGGACCTTTAAAGCCCATCTAGTCCAGCCCCCCCTGCACTGAGCAGGGACATCTGTAACTTGATTAGGTTGCTCCGAGTCTCTGCCAGTCTGACCTTGAATGTTTCCAGGGATGGGGCTTCAACCACCTCTCAGGGCAAACTGTTCCAGTACCTCACCACCCTCATTGTGAAAAATTTCTTCCTAATGTCTAGTCTGTGTGTCCCTTCTTTCAGTTTAAAACCTTTACCCCTTGTCCTATCACAGCAGGCCCTGCTAAAAAGTTTTTCCCCATCTTTCTTATAGGCCCCCTTCAAGTATTGAAAGGCACAATAAGAGCTCCCCGCAGCCTTCTCCCCGGCTGACCAACCCCAACTCTCTCAGCCTGGCCTCATAGGAGAAGTGTTCCAGCCCTCTGATCATTTTTGTGGCCCTGACATACAGAAGTCAGGAGCAGAGCTGTAATGAGAAAGACAGACTCACCCTACCACGCAAGTAATATGTTGTACGTTCATGCTAAAAAGAAACTGGGCTTTTGACACTGCAAACTGATCATATATTTTCTAGTGCCTAGATAAAATTAAAAGATGAAATGACAAAATCTGTTACTGAGTTTGTCTTGATGTGGAGGATGTTAATTGATTACATGAAATCTCAGAAATAAACCGACTGTGCAAAAGAATGTGTTTAGTGTTTTCTACAGTTAGCGTGGCTGCCATGCAATCCCTGGGAAGCTGATTTCCTCAATGCGCTTTTTCCTCTCCTGGATATTGCTTTTTATATGCACAATCTCTCTGCGGGGTCTAATGTCGCTACATTTTACTGCCTATCGTTTCCCACTATACGGACATGCATGTCTTTCTTCATTGCACTGACTCTAGTGCTCACGTGGCTCTAACTCTGGTTTGGTTGAAAAGGCCTCTCTTATTTGCAGGGTTGTGTTCTTTTACAGCCTGATCCATGGTCACATAAATACTAGTGCAGACAGAAGGAAGCAAGTATGTATGTGTGGCTGGGGTTGGATGGAATAGGTGTGGCCACCCCTTTCAGCATCACTTCTGTTTTAAATCATGACTATGGAGCCATGTCCTAATCAATATAGATGCAACACTGGTGGGATAATGAGAGTATCACACTCCAAGGCAATTAGCCCAACAGAAAACCATCCATAAGCAGATACAAGCAAGGTTATGGATAGGGGGTAGAAGGGGAAAAAAGTAATAAAACCTGTGTTAATAACTTTACATGAAGTTTGAAATATTATTGACTTAGTCAATATTTACTGAATAACTATAATAACTGTATCAGGCTAAGTAACTCCTCTGCTTTTAAGCACTGTTTCCCCAGGCCGTGCTCAGGAGAGGATGTGTCTCCTCCCACTTGTGTCCTTTGCGGAACAGCCCCTTAGGCACTGTGTAGATCAACTGGCTTTTATGCATGTACTCTTTAAGTAAAACTAAAGGAGTAAACAAAATATTTGTTTTGACAAGATGCCTACTTTGATCATAAATATTAAGATCAGGAGGTACAAGTGATTTTATTCTCACTTCCCGAATAATGTAATCTGTAGAACCTTGTCCATTAACTTCTTCATTAAGTCAGTAATTTCCCTTTCAACTGCAGTCTGTATTTTAGGAAAATACCTACTCTTGATTTTACAGGCTGTTTAGTATCTGTAGAAGAGTTTGTGCTACCATTTTGAGGTCTAATAATACATCAGGGGAGGATGGTTTTTCTGTACAAGCATTTGCAGTGTTTCAGTGTATGTGTCTTGTGCTCACACAGTGCTTCCTCCTGGCCTGAACAGTTAGCCAGGTTCTGCTAGGAGCAGAATAAACCCATGGACAAGTTCATACATCTTTAGTGCAGCCCCGTGTCTCTGAACGTTGCAGGAACACACAAAAAGCGAGTACTTTTCCCAGTGGCCATGCCCAACCTTCCATTTCTAGCTGAACTGGTGTTTCACTGGAAGCCTCTGCTTCCTTCCTGGTTGAAATGATTGCTGCTTACTCTCTGTGGTGGCCTGCTGATTTTTTTCTCAAAGACTTGTCTCCAGGCTCCTGCTCCTGCAAATCCATGCCCCAGCTGTTGTGCTTGGGCAGTGACGACTGCTGTGCCAAACCATTTTCCTCCGTAAAGGAAGTTACTTGCTCCTGTATGTAGCCCAAATGAAGGGTGGTTGTTAGGCTCACTGCCCTGTGCTTCATCGGCCTACGACTGACCAAAGATGCGTGTGATGTTGTCTTCTTCCCACAGTCGGACAGTCTTTGGGTTTATAAAAACAACTAAAGGAGACATGAATTTCAGTATGGTTGTAGAATACTGTCCATTGATACGCATCTTCTCAGCTGT
Source organism: Podiceps cristatus (assembly GCA_000699545.1). NCBI lineage: Eukaryota > Metazoa > Chordata > Aves > Podicipediformes > Podicipedidae > Podiceps > Podiceps cristatus. The sequence continues at coordinate 30,604 of KL260209.1, forward strand.
ATGAGATCTGTATCTGTTACGCACTCTACTAGCACAACACAAGGAATGCGTAAAATGGGGCCAATATGATTATTATGCCCGTTAAATGCTCTTTGCTTTCGTTTTTACAGCCTGTTCCATCCATGAAAAGTTATTCTGGCTTGGTACCTGGAGTAAGACCTAGGAAAGGAACATGTGTTCTGCAAGGATTTGGGGGACAGCTTAGAAGCATTTGGATATAAACGTGCCTCTTGCATGCTTCTTTCCTTATTCTATGCAAAGAGAACTGGAACATAGCATTTTCAGGATTAGGCCTTTGGGAAATCTAGTGTAGGAATTGTTGGCATATCCCCTCTTTGGGAGAGGCTGCTGAAGGGAGATTTTTGCCTCAGTTATAAATCAGATAATTTGCCTTCTTGCCTGTCTGAAAATTGTTCATCTTTATTGTGTCAGTCTCCCCTCTCTGCTGTTACTTGCCTGCTTTAGCTGTGGCTTGTATTTTTATACTTGCTCATAGCAGAGTTGGATCAGTTTTCACAATGGCTTCCACTACGCTGGAGGAGTTTCTTATACTGGTGAAACAGCTGCTACTACAGGTCTTCATCCTGGGCAAGAGCAGCAGTAACTTACCCCAGGACAGGACACGAAGTGCCTTAGCTGAAATTGCTGTGAAAATCAGGTCAACAAAATGTACTTCTCTGCCTTGTTACGGTAGATCTAGGAACTTTGAACAGAAAGGTGTTGGCTACAAAAGAGGGGGTTTAGAAATACAGAGAACCATGCAGAGCTACAGAGAAATTCCACACCCCAGGTAGGCAGAGGATTATCCTTACGTTGCCTTGGTGAGAGGGAGTCTCCAGTCAGACAGCTCCACCACTGACATGTTGGGGCAGGTCACTCCGCTCTGCAGTGGAGAAGAATGTCCCCAGTGCTGCTTTCCTGGAAGCACCTTCACCTGGAGGTTTCTCATTCAGGAATTAATTTGCTGATGAAAACTCACCGGTTGACAGAGCCTGGGGTGGCACAGCTGCAGGCAGATTGCAGGCAGATGAGGGTGTACAGCTGTAAGCAAGCCTAATTAAGACTGCTAATGAATTTGCCAGTGTAACTACACCAGTAATTGTGAGGATCTATGAAGTAAATAAAGGTTATTTGTTCTCTCAGTTCTAAGAGTTGCACAAGTTTGTAATCATCCGATCTTACCAGGAATGAAACGCATGAGGCATATTAAAGGAGGCAGCGGTTGCTATTCACTGGTGATTTGTTACAAATGAAAGCTTTCAGCACAAGATGGGTCTGGCAGCAGTCAGTGGACCTGTAACTTTTAAGATTGGAGGAATCGTCAGGAAAAGGAAGCAGAGTGTAGCAGAACTTGCAGCCTGTTAATTCCCATGAGCTTAGCTAGAACTTGAGCTACTGTCACGAGTCAGACCCCGAGTATCTCAATCTCCTGAACCATACAGGTTTGTACTGAAAGTCACCCTTCTGGGAAAAGAAAAGACATGCATATTTCTGACAGAACAGTTTTATGAGCTGCTTTTTTCCTTCCAAGACATGAACCCTTATTGATAGCACTGATACTAAGGTCTACTTACTACCTATAGACATTATGTGCCAGCTTCTTACTTTATTTAAGGGTAATTTGTCTGGAGGAATCAATCATCGCAGGGAGTGGCTCAGTTATATATATACTGGGGCCAAATCTGTAACTCCTATAAACAAGTTTTGCCTGATTCTGGCAGCACAAACTGGTTTTAAGCCCAGTTTGAAATGGCTACAGTTCCTAGAAGTCCTCTGATTGCATATGGCAGCAGACTGGGGAAAAAAAAAAAAAAAAAAAAAAAAAAGCCCCATTCCAACAGGTACCTGCTATCAGGAGCCCAGCTGGTGAGCATTATGTGGGAGAAGAAGTCTGGAGTCAGCACCTGGAAGCTGACTTTCTGTGTGGAACAGGAAATTGTTGAGCATCTGGAGTATCTGTTTTATTTGTTGTCAGCTTTTCAGTCTCCTAAACAAGATAAAATAAATATGGGGACACATGGAGTTTGGGGGTCCTTGCACTGGCATTGTGAACGCTGTTCTGCATAGGGGAGGGTGGAGAAGAACAGTAATTAAAGCATCCCACTGTGCAGCCAGATGTGCAAGTTTATGTCTTGATTTGTTAGCCCCTGACCAACCCAGGTGGAAGAGGTCTTTTGGGATTAGTTAAATCCAAGGAAGCCAGGTGGTATATTAACCTCTTCCCTCCAGGATGGAGTTAACTGCAGAACTGGAAGTGTCTTAGCCGTGTTCACCCGATGGGCTACTCCGATCTAGCAAACCTTTGAATTCTTCTGCCTGGATTTGTTCAGACCTGTGTGTTTGTATGGAAAAATAGGTCTGATCCCATGTATCCTTAGGATGCTGCTTTACTTCCCAGGACTGGCTGTCTTACAGTAGCACTTTCACCATGTCAGCAGCTTCAGAGTGAGGCACAAACCCAATGTGATTTGCTAGTTGTGTGACTGCAAAGACACAGCCTTCCTTCCTGGCTCTGACACATGTAACACAGGGAGTATCTGATTTATGCATATGGTAAAAATGCCAGCATGCATTGATTAAGTATATTCTAAAAAGGTTTTTCAATTGCTATTGCCTAAGAAAAATTCCAACTTGTCCTTTTGAAATATCCTGGCACTGTTTGGATGCAAGGATTATTTATTAGGGAGCTTTAAAGTAGGATGAAAGGAAGAAATCCTATGAGAAAAAGTTCTGTCAGTTTCTTACGTTTTTTCCACCCTTCCCTCACCCTAGACTGTTCCATATGGTTAGAAGGAAAATCTTTTCCAAACCCTTTCAATTTAAAATATCATCAGATGGAGCAGAAGGGAGGCTGAACTTGTCCCAGAAGCATTCTCACACTGGGATGTTTTAGATGCTCCATCCCCAGAGCTTTGGGTACAGAGAAAGTACGAGTAGCAAGGCATCCATGCTGTTTGTGGAGGGGGGTGGATCAGAGAGCGTCTCATGCCTTCGGCTCTGTAGGGGACAATCTGGCAGAGCAACAGTCGTCCTGCAGTGTGATGATGTGAGGACTTTGGTGGCAATACCAGCTCACAGACTTCTTTCTTGTTCTCTGTGCTTCCTTGCCCATTTCCATGCCATGGGGCACCGTACTTGTGGCTGGATGAACACAATTCCTTACAAACCACCCTGAAGACCAGAACACTTGGGACACAGAGTGGCATTGTCCTTTGAAGCCAGAGAAGCCCAACACTGATCTGGTTTGCACCACGAGCCCACAAGCGGTTGCAGGCAGGTGACTGACCTTGTTCGTAAGAGCCTAGTGTGCTAAAGGTCCTCAATCCAAGCCTCCAGGCATGCTGTGGAAGGCTCTGCTCTGGCTTCAGCTCCCTCAAATCACGAGTCTTCAGGCTGAATGAAGATGACCTCTGGCACATTGTTTGCTCTGAGTGATTACTGGAAACTGCAGGGCCTACGGGCAAGACCAGGAGAGGAGTACCTAGTTATGAATTGTGTTGGGCCTTAGCTGCATTCATGGAATCATAGAACCCCCTGGTCAGAAAGGACCTTTAAGACCATCAAGTCCAGCTGTGCCTAACCACTACTAAACCATGTCCCTAAGCACCTCCTCTACCCATCTTTTAAATACCTCCAGGGATGGTGACTCCACCACCTCCCTGGGCAGCGTGCCCCGTGCCTGACAACCCTTTCAGTGAAAAAATGTTTCCTAATGTCCAATCTAAACCTCCCCTGGCATAATTTGAGGCCATTTCCTCTTGTTCTCTCACCTGTTACTTGGGAGAAGAGACCCACTCCCACCTCTCTACAACCTCCTTTCAGGTAGTTGTAGAGACCAATAAGGTCTCCCTGGAGCTTCCTTCAGGCTGAACAACACCAAGTCCCTCAGCCATTCCTCATAAAACTTGCTCTCAAGACCCTTCACCAGCTTCATTGCCCTTCTCTGGACCCTCTCCAGCACCTCAATGTCTTTCCTATACTGTGGTGCCCAAAACTGAACCCAGTACTCAAGGTGTGGCCTCACCAGTGCAGAGTACAGGGGGACTATCACCTCCCTGGTCCTTCTGGCCACACTATTCTTGATACAGGCCAAGATGCCATTGGCCCC
>KL260210.1:0-22997 GCA_000699545.1 Podiceps cristatus
GGTTACTGTTTGGGGTTAAACCACAACAACCACCCAAGTCACTTAGCAAAGTAATAAAAACCATAAGGCCCAGGCTTGATCCCAGCTGCACCCTGCTATTAACCTGCCTTTTTTAATTTGTAAAGGTTCCTTTAGTTTTCCACCCTGCCGGCAAATTTTAATACGACGTGTCAACTCTGCTCCTTTTCCACAGCTTTAGCATTAACCTTTGCTCTGGAGTGGTGCCAGATTCTCCTTCAAAAGTTAATTAAGGACTGCAAGTGGCCCTGACCGCCCTGAGCACTGCAGCGGAGGCAGGCACGGGCCAAGGTGCCAGGCTCCAGTGCAAATGTCCGTAGTCCTGATCCCTGGGGTCAGGTGAGGGACCAGTGACTGTGGTGCTGGGACTGGGAAGGCGGTGTGAGAGGTGGACATGACCTGTAGCAGCCCGAAACAGTGCTTAGCAATGCCCCCGGGCAGATGCGGGTCTCCATCTCATTGAGGAAACTTTTCTAAGTAGACCCCATACAAGTCCAGCCCTACCCTCTGAAAAGGCTGGGTGGCTCTTTCTCACTCCCTTTTCAATTATTGCCAAATTGCACAAGATTTGGCACAGGTCACAGGGAACATCAGGTGTTAGGTTTTTTGGAGAATATCTCACTAAAACACGAGACGAGGATGTTTGGAGCCAAGTTCTCAAAGATTCCAAGACGCTGATGTGTCTCATCATTGCCAGCTAAACAATTTACCCCCTTCCCACAAGGTCAGCGGGTGTTTTATCCTTCTCAAAGGCAGACAAATGAAGGAACGGAGGAAGTCAGGAGTCCTGCCCAGGCTGACAGCTCCTGGCGCAGGAGGATCTGGCAGTGGCAGATTGGCTGATGCTCCTTGTGGAGATGGGTCCGCTGCATGCTACGCTGCGCTCTCTCTACTGTGGTAGAGCTGACTGTTGCAGTGGGAAGAGAGCAGAGAGATTTTGTTTGTTTGTTTGTTTCAACACACACAGCCCTGTGATAGTTAAATAAAGATTTTGCATCAATGAAGAAAACAGACCATAGACAATCATCTAGATGCAAATTTTCTTCACTTTTGTAAACAGCAGTGTGCTGTTCATCAAAAAAAGATCACGGCAAGGGTATAATATCATGTCAGTCTTGTGTCCTCCTCTTTAAGAAAGCTTAAGGCATCCTTTCAGACAGAGTTATTTCCTTAAATTGATTGGTTGAGGTTTAACACTGCCAAAAAAGCAATGCAGTCAATATAATCTACAAAAATATCACATTTTGACAAAGTAAAAAGCCTTCAAGCCTTGAAGTAACATTGGCACTGAACAGTGAGTCACATTTCCCTTCGGGGAGAGTGAGACAGAAAACCTTGCGCTGCAGCCTTCAGCCTGATTTGTGATGCAGAAAGCAAGATGAACGCAATCAATCTTGCCTCCATTTCCATTTTGTTTGCATAGGATGTTCTTAATTACAGGCTGCTTTGCGAGCTGTGTTCTGTATACAGCATACAATAAACAGATAAACATAGCTGAGGTCAGTTGCAACAGTCATGGAGATGATCTACTTTTCAGCATCGAAGAACTTCAGAAAATTTTTGAAATATAGCATGGTTAGCTAAAGAATCTCTGTATTTAGCAGTGTGACATAAAGTCTGATGTGTTTTTATTTCCTCTGCATCAAGACCACTAAACAGAAGAAATGACAGAAACTTCGGGTGATAACTCAGTTCAGAGGCCACTGGGGTGCTACAAGCTTGCTCTGTCGATGGCAACACAAGCAAAACGGAGGGCATGATTTCAAAAACGCGATAACAAGGGGAGGTGAGAGCTAAGATACACCAAACATTCACTGATTATTGTCATTAGAACTAAGCAAGCAATTCTGGGCATTATCTGGACAAATGTACACTCTTTTTTTCTGCCTCTGTATTGTCCTGGGAAGCTGTGGTTTTCTTAAATGTGTCATTCAAAGATATTTCAATGAGGACCTCTTTGTCTGTGGGGTTTCCTCACTGAGTCTATCCAGTGAGCTCTCAATTCAATGCCCATGAAACTGGCCACAATCAATCGGCGCACAAATCCAATGGGTCTTTTTCTGTCATGTCTAGCCAAGTGATCTCTGAGAATCAGGTCCCATAGTTAAATAGTCACATTTCTGAGTATAAAACTTGCTTTCTGTAAAATTTCACCCATCCTCGTTAGAGGTCACAAACATTCAGTGAAGTCACTGAAGTCACAGGATGGTTACGAGGACACCAAAGTGTTATTCTTTGCTCCAGCGAATTTTCACAACAGTTGAGTTACTTATTCAGCTCTGATACTGAAATCTTCCTTCTTTTTGTGAATAAATTCATGGCAGCAGGAGACTACCACGTTCAGCAAGGCCCAGAGGCAGCTCATGAAAAATAGAGACGGAAACATTGCTAGAATTGGTAGCTGCCCATCTGCCAATATAACCTTATCATTAGCTTATTAAACTTGTTTGAGACTGTATACCTTGGGGTTTCTGACTTGCTGAATGAGATGTCTGAGAAGGGCTTTTGGGATGAATGTTAATCTATTCTTTTTGTTTCATAGGATGAAAGGGCTCATTTTCATTGATAATCATTTGACACTCCCACGTGTTTGAATAATCAGAAGAAAGTAAATCTATTGTAAATGTCTTCCAAATTCTTAAGGGGAAAATTTATGCTCATGGAAAATTTGATTCATAACAACATGAAGTCTGTTGTGGTTTAACCACGACAAAGTCCCTCCAGGATATGTAGTCACCAGGCTGAAATTAAGAAGGAAGAGCACTGCCTTTTGACAAGACTCTCCACAATCCAGACATACCTCAAGCTTTTAAGCAATCTCTACTCCAGTGAGCAGTCATCATTTTAGTTAATGTTTGCTCATTATTTCCATCAAAAGATAGTAAGTACTGGAATACCCACTTAGGTAATGAGTGCTAATGAGAGAGTTACCACACGCATTGCATCAGAGACGAATTTGTCGGTGACGTGTTCTAGCAATGTGCCTGGGGGATACCGTAACTGAAGGTTAATGTGCCACCAGGCAATCAAGGACGGTATTGACTCGACTTCTCATTAAGTCTTGTGCTTCAAGGGCATCTCTTCAAATAAGAAGCAAGTCACATCCCCCACACTCAATTTTTTTTCTACTTTACTACCGAGCACAGGTAAATGTAATAGCATCTGGCCTCATAAATCCCTCCATCAAAATGTATCCTGAGATTAGAGGAGAGGTCTAGAAGGCATATTTGGCTCAATTAGAGAAAGCAAACACTATGTTACAAGATGTGTGTTGCTAAAGAGGGTGGTGTGGTAAAACTGGCTCCTGTGCATTTGGAAGGAAACAGCCACTGACAGGACAGAAATGATGCTGAAAAGGTCATTTTTTTTTTTTTTCTAGAGGAGCTACAAACTAAGCCTCCAGCTCACCATGTGACACGTTAGAGAAATGACGCATCAAATGCCAGCTGCTGTCTGCTCTGCATCTGGTGAACGCCGTGGGCTCGGGCATTACAAACATGATGTGGTTGCCTGGAAGGCAGATCACAGCAAGGGGAAAACATTATGCCAAGCTTTCCTCTTCCCTCACAGAGGGGTGTGTGGGAAGGAAAGTCCCCACCGCGTCCCTAAAGCAAGTCAGGGTCGTTTTGTGAGACACAAAGCTGACTGCCTCGGTGCTCTGCTGGTGCCACACCGCAGGGCAAAGGAGAAGGCTTTCCTGTGAATGCATGGGACATGTCCCTCAGACGGGGCACCGGGATGTCCCCTCCCCTGAAAACTCCTTCAGGTCCTCAGCTGTCCCATACAGGGTTGGGGCTTGAGTTCCTGGGGTCCCAGAGAATGAAGGTTGCATTTTGTGCTAACTCCGAAGGCTTGTAGGCTTTCCCTTTTCAAAAGCAGCCTCAGGCTGAACCTTATTCAAGAAGCATTTGTCAACCTCTTGTTCTTCCTGACATCCCTGAGAAGGTGGAGACAGGACCTCTGGCAGGGCACTGCACCCCGTGAGAGCTGGCGGGTGAGCATGACCCAGGCAGACCCACTGCCCTGCGTGGCTGGTAACCTGGCGAGATGCCCTGTGCAGCTTTCACACGGCCTCTGCTGAAAAGCACCCAGCCGGGATTTAAGAAACACAGCCTAGGCATCCTGATTTGCTTTGCTTTGCTTTTTTGAGCACCACACCTAGCAGCTGGCTCTGCAGATGTGCGCCTTATAATGACAGATGTGCTCAAATGGTATCCTAAACCAGGCCTCACGTAAGCAAAATCCTCCCTTATTTTACATACATTTTGGCTTTCGGTTTTAAGAACAAAATCTTAGGTCTAACCTCTTCTCCACTACTTCTTTTGACTCATAAAACTGAATATCTCACAAAACATTTTCCTGATCTGTTATTCTGATTTTCAGAAATAACCATTTCTGAACTACACGTTTCCCTGCACTCAGGCCTTGAGCTGGCTGCCAGGGCTGGAGGCTGTGGTACAAGTTTCCCAGGCAAAATCTGGATGTGACTTCCCCACGCAGCTGGATTAGAAACTATCTGAGCAGCCCTTGCAGCAGCAATGGACCAGAATGGATTGAGCCCTGCAAAAGCAGCCACTTTTCCTTAGGTACTCACGTTGTAAACGCGGGGTTGTATTTTGCACCAAGGTAGTAAGAGTAAAGGTTGAACATTCCAATCATGAAGGCCAGGAACACCATGATGAAGATGACCATGAACTTGAAGATATCCTTCACAGTCCTCCCCAAAGAGATCTGCAGGGGGCCGAAGCTTTCGTTGGCTGGAAGAATGTAAGCAATGCGGGAGAAGCTGAGTACCACAGCTATTGCATACAGTCCTTCTGAAATGATCTGTGGATCCGAGGGAAGCCACTTGTTCCTGGCTAAAACAATACATGTACATTAGGTATTAGTAACAAAAAGTGTTAGTTGGAAGTTATGATGATAAATGACCCGTTTTCAGGACTGAATCTTGGGTTTGGCCATGAGTTAAAGAGAAAAAAAGGGTTGGAACAATTGGTCCCTGAAGTCCTCAGTATGCCGTACACACATGGGTAAGAAGAACTAGTTGTATTTTTCAAATGGTAAAGATGAGAAATGAGTAAGTCACTGGGATTTACCAAAGTCATACAGCAAAGAAATAGCATAGCTTTAAATAAATTTGATATTTTCTGTTTCCTAGTTGAACATCAATTGTGCTGTGCCTTTTCCATCTGGTAGCATAGCTTTAAAGAAATTTGATATTTTCTGTTTCCCAGTCGAACATCAATTGTGCTGTGCCTTTTCCATCTGAAGTCCTTGAGATGGAGAACCAAAACCACAATGCAGTGGAGTTTGGCTACAGATTTGGATACATGGCACTGTGTCAATATTTGGAAAGGAAGCATTAGAGAGAATGAGATCTCTATTCCTACCATTAGATACGAAAGTTAGGATTTGTTCGGACAAAGCAGATAAAACCATCAAGTGTATCATCTTCATGTTATCTTTAAATTAAAACCAATTCTTGCAGTCTACTTGCTCTAATATTTTTACATTTAGAAGCTTATCGTTGATACCAGATATGCATCATGTATTTAATCTACTGAAAATTCAAACATTTATATTAATATAGCTTGTAAGCATCCTTGCATCAACTGAGCTTCTTGATGAAAAGATTGTGGCTCAGAGCTAAGACATGTAACATCTTTAAGGACACAATTGTAAATCTAGGCATTATTTTCAGTAATCTGAACCAAAGGAAAAGCAGCAGATGGAGGAATTCGCAGGATCTGGTTGTGATATTCTGTTCCAGACCCTTTGCACCTTTGGATCATGAACTCCCTTTAAATGGGTCAACAGCAAAACAGAGAGAGAAAAACCACATCATCTCAGAGGCCTCTTGCTTGCCTGGGCAGGGAGAGGGAAGCTTACCTTCAGAGGGGACACAGCAAGCGAGAAGCTGAGCTGGTGTGACCACCTCAGGGACCTGCCAGCCAGCCTGTGGCTGAGCACCCTGGTTTGGGGTAGGGGCACGTCTCTGGTGCCGCATGGTGCACGTCTACAGTGGGTGAAGCCTGTGGCCCCAGATCTTCCTCTCCAGCCCAAGCACATCGCCGGAATAACTACCTTACAACCTTAGGGAGCAAATCACGCTCCTCAGTGCCCAGCCATCTCGCTCCTGCAGTTCCTCCGTGAGCAATAGTCCCCACGGATTGCTCAAGGTTACATCTAAAGCTTGCAGAGGTGTGCAATGAATCCTGTCCCCATGTTGGGGTGCAAAGCTCTATTCATTTGTGACTATCAAAGAAAAATCATTTCAGCCATCAAAAATAACGTTGTCAAGGCTATGCTACTGCTTGCATTTCCAAATGTTAGCACTTACAGATCATATAGGCTCTCCAAAATAAAGGTTTTCCCCTTGGAGGAGCAGCAGCCTAGGGGTGTAATTTGTATTTGTATTTCCATTATACAGGTGTCAGATGTAACTGAGGTGCAGAGCACACCACCAGTTTGAAACGCAGCTCTAGATCCTATGTTTGTTCACACATCTTCCCCCTCTCTCATCTGGAAAACCAAGTAGGTTCATTCATCCATAACTTAAATTATATTCCGCTCACTCCTGGTTCCTGATTATTTGTTGCTCAAGCTATTTTGTCAGGATGTGATTAACCTGAGTGTAGTCTTAGTACAAGATCAGAGTCTGAATGAGGCTGAGATCTCAATTCCTTTCTGACTGTTTAGGAAGATGGCTGGAATGGGTAGATATGAGAAGGTTGATTTAGTTTAATTAGAAAAATCCTTCATAAGTATCACAAAAAGCAAGCTGCTTTCAGCATGCCACACATTAGCCTAAAAGAACAGGAAACATTAGATCGCAAAAAGCATCTTACCGTAAGTAAAGTAAGCAACCTCAGGGGGGAGGGTGACATTATTGAGGTCATCATCTTGCACGTACTGATCTACGTACTGTTGTGCTTCAGTCGCTTTGAGAAAAGCCATGAACCTGGCGGTGAACGATGCCACGAAGATGGACAGCATCCCAAAGTCCAGCAGGTTCCAGAGATGCAGCACATATTCGCGTGGCCCCTCTTCCCAGATCTCCTTGCACTCTGACCATATCATGCCTGCAGAAAGGCCAGAGCACATTTAACCAACAAATACGGAAGGTGCTTTTTGTATTCAGACAGACCCATTTCCTGGCTAGCGGTGGCTTCTAAGATTGAAACTAATAACTTATATATAAAAATAACTCTATACTGAATTTCTCAAGAGAATGGTTTGTGTCATCTTTTTATTGAAAATTATTTTAAAATCTAAGCTTGTATGTCCCTTTGTGTATGAGGCAGAAATTTCAAATTTCACTATATGAGTCAATGGCAAAGTAGATTTCTGATGATGTCAGAGAAAGAACAGTTTAGAAATACTGAAGACATTAGAAAATCCTACTGCTGATCTACTTGGAAAAAAACAAGTAGATTTCCTCTCTTGTCCCCAAAATCTCCTTGCTGAACTGTGCCACTGAAGATGGTATTGCTTGCTCTGGTGATGTTATTCTTCTTCCCTTAAACAGTGGGTGGGTCCGTTTTGAGAATGGAAACAGATCTTTGTGAGAGAAAATCTGATCCAGGAGTAACTACAATATGATTAGAGAAAAGGTAAGACAGAAGTTGTACCCTTGAAGTACTTTTCTTAAACTTTATATATTAAATGATAAAGGATTTCCGTACATTAAAGTCTGATCTACCACTTTGAAAACCCTGAGTTTAGTATGAATTTTGGATCTTTCTGACAATAGACTCACAGATAAACCTAAATGCCAAATCTAGAAAATTCAAACGTTTTGACATCCATGTTCTACTGGGGAGTGCTGGGGAGTACAGGTGAATTCAATCGGCAAACTGGAGCCAAGAGCTCAGGTCAAATTCACCAACTTGCCCCACTTTCAATCACAGCAAGGCTCCAGGGTAGCTCCAGCAAGGCTGAGTAGCTAAAATATTGGAATATTTAACTCACTGATTGATAAACATTTCCTGCACTCTACCCAATCCTGTTTCCATAGCAGCAGCAAAATTCACATTTAATCAAGCAGGAGCTCTGCCTGCCAATTTCTATGTGGCCTCCTGCAACCTCGTCCTTTTTGTGAACTCTTCTTCATCCTCTTTGCTGGAAGCTCTCGTGGTGTGGCATGTAAATGCATTTGCTTGGCTACTTCAGAGACTCCTGGAAGCACATGGTGTCCCAAGAGGCGCGGGAAGGAAACGAGTCAATGTGAATCTAGCCGGAGGCCGGAGGAATGAAGAACCGCCACTGCCAGTCCTTCTGCACTGGGAAAGATTTGAGAGAAAAAGCAAAGCTATGCTATCGATACCACCAGCGGCCAAGGCACCACCAGCCTGTGACCTCCGTCGCCCTGGAATCTCCAGGCAGGTCCTGGGAGCCGTACCCTGATACAGGTTATGTCCTGTATAGACGTGAGTGCCGAGCACGCCCAGCTCTTCTCCTCGAGTCTGCAGGTGCTTGGCTGGTTAAAGGCAGGACTTCATCCTAATCTGTCACTCGCCGTGAGTGAGATTTAATAATAAATAGCCTAAGGGAGAAGGTGGAAGAATTGGTTTCTCAGGAGATGTCCCAGAGCAAGGATGAAATATTAAAGACACGTTTCTAGCTTAAAAAAAAAGTATCCCAGAAATGACAGATAGGAGATATTAGCACTACACATTATGCATGTGTGTCACAGAAAGGCACTAAAGCACTTCAGGAACTATCACGCGCGTGGTAACATTGCCCACTAAAGCACTTGTTCACTGACACCCAGAAATGTCTTTTCTGGTTTAAATATTAACTCTCCCATGCAATTTTATTTCTAATCTTGGTCACTTAATATACCTAAGTCACAGATTAATGATGTAAGAAATGTCTAAAACTGAGTAAACTGAGTAAAATTAGAATCACTCCATGAAAGTATCACACTATTGGCCTATGATCTACATCATTCTTTTTGCCAACTGTGGCAATCATATTTTATCCATACATATGGAGAAATGTCTATTCAGGACAAGTAAAAAAGTTACAGTAATTATTTGGTCAGTACTGCTGGGAAATTGTATATACAGTGTGAGAGAGTAATTCAAGGCTTCTCCTTAGGTAAAAATCCTGAGAAGAGAAAAAGCAGCTAAAATTCAGGGGATGGGACGTAAGATGGGGTGTAAGAATGGAAATAAGGGAAGGCAACTCGGGTAGAGGAGATCTGCCAGGATGGGACTGCATTTCAGTATGGTGTTTCTGAGGCCCTCGATGGCTCTGAGAGAGATTATTTCCCTCATTTTGATGTACAGAGAGTTGGGATATGAGCAGCTTCAGCTCTCCACTTTCTGTAGGTCTCTTGTGCCTGTTCTCCCACAGCAGGGATAACCAGAAATGTCACCTTGATGGCCATTTCTGGATTCAGAAGGGGAAGTAGAGTTGAGCTACAGGCACAGCCTGTCTGGAAGAAAGATGGAAGTGTGCAAGAAGTGCGGCTCACTACCTGTGCACAAAAAGGAACATTTTGTCAGATTTTTATATTCACTGGACTGGTATGTAAATCATGAGCAGCTGATGTCGGAGAGCGGCCTTTGAGCCTTCCTGGATCTGCCAGAGGCTGTTGGATTAAGAAACAGAGTTGTGCTCAGATTGCATCTGTCCAGAGCTTAACTGCTACCTCAGCTGCTTCTGCAGTGGGGATTTTATCTCCCTAAACGAAACCTCCCTGCTTCCAGTGCACACTTTTGTCCACATTTCTCATGAGGAAAATCCCAGCCTTCCTCACTTGAAGGCAAGAGATGGGAAGCCCGGGTCGGAGGGCGAGAGGTAGCCAAGGCATACAGTGAGCCACAGGTGCATGAGCCAAAATTGCTGTGCCACATGTACGAAGGGGCATTGCAGTATTTCTCTGCACTGACAGATTTATCATCTGCAGCCCTTGGATGCTCTTTCATAACAAAGAGGAGACCAAAAAGGCGTTCTCCTACCTGAAATGCTATTGTTTATCTGGCAGTTCCTGGGGATGGGCTACCAACACTGCTGGCTGTAGAGTCATTTCAGAGGCGCAGGCCAATGGGAACTAAAGCCTCTGATACGGATTTTTGGAGCAGGATGAAGCACTTGCCTGGCTGAAAGTTGTTGCCTCTGCTTGATTTATTCCATTACCTCTATGCAATACAAATAGTTGGGAGCAGAAGATGGCAATGGCATCTTTTTGCATGACTCCAGTCTGAAATTCTCCTGCTGGTAGTTTTCTCTTAAAATATATACACGTGGGTCAATTTTCACATCTCCAGCAAGATTAATTGCAGGGAGTGCTATTACAGGTTGTGCTCACTCATGGCCACGCTATGCTATGCTAATGTAGCACATTATCCTTGAATAATGCGATTCTGATCATGCGTCATAATTTTATGGGTGACAGCCAGATAACTCAGACAGCCAATTTTCTCCCCAAAAAAGAACGAAGATCAGGGACCTGTAAACTAATTTCTCAAAAATGGTCTGCTATGGTTGGAACAAGTAATGTGTCATCAGCATTCATCATTGCTGCAACTGTATGAAGGAGAAAAGAGAAAGAACAGAAACGGAAGGGATTTACTAGCTGAGAATAAATAAAATTACACTTTTTGATTGTACGATGAATTGAAATGTAGGTAGCACACCTACACTGTTGAGTCTGAAGACAGCAGCTGCAGGTGTTGCCAAGTAGGATTAAATATAGCTATGTATATTTAGTACATAAGAGCTAGATTTATTATACTTTAACGTATACTTATTATACTTTATTTAACGTATACTTGCTATCCACTTACGTTTACCTCTTTGGAAAAGCATGTATTGGCAACTTTACCTGTGATATTTACCTATAGCATTTACTTTTATTTAATTATACTTCTACTTACATATATATTTATAATGCCAACAAGATTTTTGCTCCAAAAGGCTGGACAGTCCACCACCCTTAGTGCTTTTGCAGTCCTTAAAGTTCAGAGTCACATATGGGGCTCAGCAAGAGCCCAAGCCCCTGTGAGAGCCGTCTGCAGGCCACGTCCACCAAACTTTCAACTTAGTATTGCTGGAACATTATTTGAAGCTTTATGTAGGCAGACAGGTAAAATGGCTGGAGAAGACTGTCAGGGCTGATGTAGTCAGTCATTAGAAAAACTCATTATATTCAGAAGTCTGTACAATGAATCACCTTTCGTCTCCCAGAAAAGTGAAAATCTTCACTTTAAATGAAATGTTTTTTTCTTCATCTCTCAGAAACTCACCAGGCAGACAGATACCTACTGCCTATAAGAAAAGAATACCTAGTCTAAAATCTAATCATCTTGTCCAACTTCTTTAATATAATTTTAAAAATATATCTTACAGACTTACTCTATCCAGTCTGGCATCTATTCAGTATTTTCTAGCTTAATATCCTGTATGGGATTCTGATTATCGAGGGGATAGGGAACAAAGAAATGGTGGCCAGGAAGTCATCAGATAGAGCAGCCCTATCCTATTTTTCAGGGGTTTTAATGCCATCAGTACTTACGGAACAGTGGAATTATTTGCTGCAAGAAAAGAATCAAAATCATGGTGGTGAGTAAAAATAGATACAGAAGAGGTAGACAAAGATTCCACAGAGTCGATAAGCTCAATAAATCCTTCTGAGCTTGTTTAGTTTAGCGGTTCGAGGTAGCTGACCTGCCAGGAATAAATTGTGCCTATAGGAAAAGTAACACATCTGAATTTGCCTAAAACTCCCTAGAAGTTTAACTTCTGCATGTGACATACTTTTTCACTGGAAGGGTTCATCCACATGAATCCCACTTTATAACTGTTGGATGATTTAATTTCTTTTAAAAGATTCGAGTGCTGTGCTGTCCTCTCACCAGTAACAATTTCATACTGTGAATTTCATAACATCCAACTTTTATTTACCTAGCAGTTTTCATCACTAGATATCAGAGTGCACTACAAAAAAGTAAATAACAATATAGTCATTTTGCAGATGAAGAAACTGAGGTTCAGTGAATTCTAATAGAATCTCATGGCACAGTGAAAAAACAGGCTGATGGTCACCTGCATCCCAATGGACACACTTCTTTCTGCTCGCTTTACCTAGAGCAATGTCCTATAGGGAAGCTATAAATTTCTATGACTATATTACCTTCCTTAAGATACAATGATTAAACCAACAGAGGCAAACAGGCAACATCTATAGTATTCACTATGGAAAGTGGAAAAAGAGGAAAGTGAGAATTTCCCAAGCATCATTCAGTATTTTCAAAAACAGTGACCAAGATCAAAGTCATCTTTGATCCCGTTTTAATCAAAATACCACCATCAACCTCTAATTTAGCCCCATGGTACATTTTTTTCTTTTTTTTTGGCTTGGGGGTTTTGGGGGTTGGTTGGTTGGTTGGGTTGGGTTTTTTCTCCTTTGTCTTGTCACCGTCTATCATGTTATTCTAATTATGTTGCAGTTTGTAGACAATTTGGTTTTGCTTACCCAATACCCACTTCATGATCAGCAATTCTGTCCATGAGAACTGAGTTGTTTTGACTCTAAATATTTGTTTTGGATGGTCCGTGATGGTCTCGTTGGGGAGATTTTTTACTCCTTCAAACCGATCGGAAGCATTCACTACTAAGAGTCCAAGGAAGATTGTGAAAGAAACTGCATGTGCCACAAACTTCATGAAAGGACTTCGGAGGGTCCGTCCCAACTGCAATGAAACATACACAAGACATAAGATTTTTTCCCCCTTATCTACCTCCTAGATTTTTTTTTTTTCCCTATAAAACTTTGAACCATTTGCCCAAGGTGAAAAGGATTCATAAATGAGTTCTAGATCATGAACTAAATGGGGTTTAGATTTGTTCAAGTTGTTCTTTGCTATTACTAGACATTATGCATTGCAGTTCAAATTATGCCCTTTGGATAATTTTCTATGCATGGCAGTATCTTATATTGCTCCTTTATACCCACATATAGTATCTAATGGTCCTGGCCATATGGTAAGTGGAAAATGAAGAGACAAGACATTTATATAAGAGACATGTTTGTGTGTATATGTGTTATATGAATGGATTCATGTCTATCAATAAAAATCCTAATGATGGGCCCACTTCTCATCCTTACGTCAGTGTTATATATTAGAATCTTATATTAGTACTAAATTCTTGGTTCATTAATGGCGTGTAGGAATAGCCTTCTGTTCAAAGATTCTTTAGTAATGCTTTTAATATGCTTTTGTATGATAGCCTTCTCTTATAATTACTACAAAAGCTGGAGATTCACTCCCCAGAACACAAGGATTTATTTCAATACATTAAGCCAAGAATCAGAGCGGCAGATCTCTTCACTATAGCTTGTATTTGTTCCATTCTTCTTGAAAAGCTTTCTCTGTTAATTAATTTAAATGACACTCTTTTCATTTTATATTTTATGTGATCTAAGAAAACATTATTCCAGAAAGATGTTAGAGTAGGAGTATTATTTGGAGTGCAAGGTCTGATGCTTGTGGCGTTGGACACAATGCAAGCGCTACTCTGTATGGGCCCTTTCCAAAACCACCTCAAGGCAAATGGGATTATTTTTTTTCCAGTATATTACTCACCAATTAACTTTCCTTGCTGACAAGGTATCCTCAAAATTTTCATCTGACTTTTCATACTGACTTGATCCTAGAACTTCATAAGTATTGTGAAAAAGGAACGAAAAAGGAAAATCTCTGTTTTCTTATGTGTCTCCACTAGCAGCTTTGTTCAAAGGGGTCCAGGTCCCTGGTTATTGCAGGGCAGGAAATATTTTTAAAGCAGGGCTCTTTAGGTCTAGCGGAAATTTAAAGGAAACCTTATGATTCTGGTTCTTATTTCTTTTTCTTCTCTGAATTTTTAAAATGGCAAATAAATCTTTTATGAAGTTGACAGAATAATAAATCCTGTTGGAAAATTTTCTTGTATCTAAATACCAGAAAGACTTTCCAATAAAGAAAATGAAAGAAATCTGCTCTATTCCCGAGCCCTTATTAACATGCCTGCTTCTTTCTGAGGTCAATAAGGATGTGTTTAAGCTGGTAGATATCAAACTCCAAGTTTCCTTAATCCTGTCTAGGAATATTATGGCAGATGTAGGAGTAAATGAAGTGTGTTAAAAGCAATTCCAACACTTGTGATGTTGGTTCACTCCTCTGGTGTAAACCTTGGTATAGTGTTAGCTCTCATCAGCTTTTTATGGATGTTTTTGGGTAGATTTACATTTTCTAGCAGAATTTATATCTCCAGTACAAAGTTAATGGGGTGAAGGCGCATGTTTGAACAACGTCCTATACAGTAACCATGTCAGATGTTTTCCTCATATGACCTGAGAGAACTCAAATAACAAGAGCAAAGTTTAACAGCAACTATGGGCATATGGAGCCTTACCAAGAAAGTTTTAAGAAAGTTCATTTGCAACCCGTCCAAGACTTGTTTCTACCCTGAATTCACTAAATAAGTACTTTCTATTGAACCATGAATCCCCTCCAAATAATTAGACTTTTTCTGTTGTCTAAAGAAGCTTAAAAAAAGAGACCTGAGATTAAAGTAGCACAGCCTTGGTTATCAGAGAAATAATCCCATGTATTACAGAACCAAATGAATCCTGTGGGTAATTTCACTTAGTTCTCACTTAACGGAAGTCTGCATTTAGTCAGTGTTACATCAGCATTTTATCCCCTTTATTACTGTGGAAAGCTGACAATTTTTTTCTTGAGTTGATGTTTTTTGTATCTTCTCAGAAATCTGATTTTTAGCTGAGAGCTACAGAAGGTGAAAGTGTTGGATAGAATGTTCTGTAAAAAATTAATGAAGTGTCAATTCCTCCAGTCAGCCTAATGCTTTATGACAATAAGATATATTTTTCAAGCAACGTAGTACAGTTAAACTCAAGGTGTGTAACTACTTAGATGTATCAATTTCTCAATTACTTTTTAAAATAAAAATACCATCTTTCATCAAACCAAGATTGCAGAGAAGTGCCTGGCTGTCGCTGTTAAGACAGAAACGCTGCCAGCGTGTGAATACAAAGGTTCATTCTTAAGGGAATAGCTCATATCCTGACTTAGTATCCTATCTGTATTATAGGAAAACAATGAAGCATACAGATATGTCAAAAAGAAAATATTGAAAATGCGATAGTGAAACAAAGTTTCCAAAGCAAATTAATCTCAACTCCAAGAGGCAGGAACAAATAAAGATAGAAACATCATAAAGAAAAAAAACCACTAATATTTTCAGTTATATGCTCATAGTGGAAGCATGAAGAATATTATTGTAGAAATTTTATGTAGCTTAACCAAGGAGGAAAATACCCAGAGTAAAAAGATACAGGTACAGCTTTAGGTGGAGCGATCCATTAAAGTTGCAGTGCTTAAACGATGCTGGGTCTGTCCCAGTGCAAGCTATGGTCCATAAATCCCCTGCATGGCTACATAAAAGCCAGAGAACAACCCAGGCAATGAGAGGTGTGTATAAATGATCTCTGTGAGCATTGTAATATTTGAATGTGCACTTCAGCCTCCGAGAGAAGAAAGAAAATACTTTGTGAATTCTGCAGACAGTCCAAACAATCCCACTTGCTTTGCCATTACATTTTTGGGCAGCAGACTGTGCAATTTTTCCATTCTATCTCTTTTCTCTTTTGATCACCAGTAAAACAAATTTTGTACAGCAACATATAAAGCAACAGTTCATTTCAGAGTCATGGCCTCTCTGAGATGGATGAGTCAATACAGATATTTCAGGATAGGATGGGCTTACACTCCGCGGGTCTTGTCAACAGTTTGTGCATCCAGAGATGAATGAATGACTGACATTAAAATTGATTTTAATAAAGACAGTTCTGTGCAACTGAATGCAAAAGAAGACTTAAGTGTCCAGTTGCAAATGCCAGTTAATAGTATTTAGTAAATTTTCAAGGGTGGTGTTTGGTATGGTATATTGTAACCCTGCAAAGCTTTATTAAAGAAAATTTTCTGCTAGGGAGTAAAGCCTTGGAAACGTATTCCTTGCTAAGATGCATCAGTGAAGGAAATATTTTGATATATGAATTACTCTGTTACCTTCTAATAAACTGTGGAATTTGACCAATCCATCTTAAGAATGTGACACACAGGAGTGCTGGTCAGGAGAGCTTCTACAGGCAGTATTCCACATTACAGAGATTTCCTTAATTTTTCTCACTGTCTTAGCCCAGAATTGTGTCCCTGACTCATGCCTGGGCACTCATGTGTCTTTTAAGCCAGGTCTGATTGGATTTCAGTTAAGTATCTTAGCTGACGGTTGTTACTATGGAAAAAATTATTTAATTACCCAGTTGTGTAACATCAAGATTGTTCCCATTACTTAAACCCAAACAAAACACTTGTAAAATTGAGCAGGACCAAACTGGGCTGCTCAGAGCATCACACACAAATCTGTTAACATCACCATCCTTTCAGCTGATAAGCTGCCTATGCAAAACTGTCTGCAACGACACTACGGGGGGATACAAGGCTCATGCAGGATACGCTGCCTATGTAAAACGGTCTGCGACGACACTACGGGGGGATACAAGGCTCATGCATCAATTCTCAGCCCTTGAACGAAATAATGATGATTTTGGGTGAGGTATCAATTCATGGGGGAAAAAATGCATTCATTATTCAGTTATTTCTATCACAGGCCCCAATCAAAAATCAAGACTACATTGTTCTGATCAATGCAAACTCATGCATTAAAAGAGAATTCCTGCCTGAAAGAACTTTCAATCTGACTTTATGATAGAAGGTTACGTATGATTTTTCACAGTCTAAAGTGGGGTGAAAAGAAAGGGACATTTCGATATGAGAATGCACAGAAGGTTTAGTGTTAGGAAATCACAGCTGATGCGAAGTTAAGTCCCTCTCCCTCCATTACACCTACCCGAAGAAATTAAAACCAGATAACTCTCTCAATAATTTATCTCTACTGTAAAACTGATTTATTTTGATTTTTTTTGCCTGCCTCAGTTTTTTCCCCTTAGTTTTCATGCTTTTCATTTAAATTCTCCACTTCTAGTCTAATTCTTCTTCCTACCTATTGCTATATTCAAATGCAACTTCTGTAATTCTGGGAATACACCACAAAAATTACTATTGGCCAGTGTGCCAACTTCCAGCACATTCAACAGAGGTGAAGGAAATTAAACAGCTTCATAGATCTCTGCTGGCTGAGGTCTGACATAACAGAGTCAACGTGGTAATTCCACACAAGAATTCCCACTATGACCTAACCAAAACCACCCGCAAGACAGCCCAGCTTTCACATGCACTTCTCTGTGTGAAACTCCGGAGTCCTCTCCAGGATTCATAAAATCTGTGCGGTTTTGTGTTGATATAAACCTTGAGAAAATGAAGTTACATTCTCAATTACTCTAACATAAAGTACTTTTCTTGGAGATATTTTGGGGGACACCAAGCCTTAAAGATCTTTTATTATCTATCATCTCATATGCTCTGGAAGATTGTTTTCAAAAGGTTTTGTCTGATAGCGCTAACATAAATCTTTCAAATTATAGTGTCTCCTTAATACCCATCCATGTATCTATAATTTCTCAGGCTTGACAAATTTAGAAAGTATTCCTCACTGGCTTTTAAAAGAAGTGGGAGAAGATGCTTTCAAAACATTACCAATGCCAAGGGTCATTTTGATCAAATTTAAGTACCTCTAATAAGCCTCCTGCTGAAATGATGTTGCTGGCTATTGCTGAATGTGAAATGATGTCCTCCCCTGACACCCTTCCTTCTGTGGCAAGAGTAGTGAAAAAATTATTTATCACTCAGCCACGCACCTGTTTATCTCCACTTGTTTGAGCAGACTCTTTCAGGATGGAGATCTCACAACAGATTTCATACCACAGACAACTGAGGCTTTTACCTAAGCTAATGGTTGGCTCTAGCTCTTTGACCTCTAGGTCAAACTCTCCTGATCCATCTGATGCTGTGAGACTTAGCACAGCTGTATTTAGGTACACAGCAGTTTTTTCATCATCTTTTTCCTCCAAACCATAAAGATTGTATGATTAAGTCTAGTCTTCTCTGCAGCACTAAGCAGTCGCAGTCCCCTGGGCCTTGCCAGAGTTTCAGGCATGTGTGCCATAATAATGCTCTACTGACTAAAAATGCAAGATCAGGAAGAAGAAGGAAAAGGAAGAAAGAAGCCCTGAAGAAGGGAGGAACCTACAACAAAAAGTACATAAAAGGAACGAGAATATAAACATCAGAGTCAACTCAAAGGGCAACAAAGATCTCCTTTAGTTATTTCCCATTTTGGTAGTTCTTCTATTTTTTCTTCACCCCACTGCCATGTTGTTATCTACTGTTCATTTCTTGTTCCTATTCTTTTCTTGTCACCCACTTTCTCACCCTCTTCCCCCACTGCCCCACCTTTTTTATCGGTAAAAATGAACCTCAAACCATGCTTAACAGCTCCATTTGCATATATCAAGCAACACCTCAAGCTTGCTTTCCTCTGGGGCAATCTTAGAGGACAGCATGAATCACTTCCAACGCCATTACAGAAAAATACGTGACTTCATTCCAGGCCCTGGATAGAAATGACCCTGGAACCCATGTACCTTAATAAGTTTGTACCTTGCTGCAGGGAGCAATCCAGTAGGCTATAGCGAGGAAGGGCAGGCCAATGGAGACCCCAAAGACAGCCAAGAACTTCACAGCTATAGATTGCTGCCGTAAGCCTGAGAGGTTTTCATACCACATGGTGAGCAATTGCTGCTGGCAGTTGGGGTGAGCAACAAACTGTAAGAGAATCAGAAATAGAAGTATCATCAGTAGCATTGCCTGAAGAGGATGACATTTCAGTGAACAACCTGTTGAACTTGCCAGTGGAACAAGGCAGGCCGCATCTTTGTTGTCCAACATAGCTTACAGCGTCACAAACAGAAAACTGCAAACCAGGCACCCAAAATCCCCAGGTACTGGCAGAACGTGTTTCACTTCTGCTTCTTGTCTTCACTAGGTAAAAGGTTTGTCAGGCAGCAGCTCATCTAGGCCAAACCCCACATCCGTCAGTGGCCAGCACTGACAAAGTGCCTCAGCGGGCGAGTTACCTCTTGAGGTAAGACAGTCTACGCTGAGATTCAGAAAAGAAACAGAGAGGCACTTTGATGTCAAGCTGAAAAAAACCTCTGATGAGAACTTGCTGAAGACGTAGGCCATAGAAATAGTAGCTCAACACAGCACTAATATACTATTGTTTTATTCACTGCATAAGGACCCAAAGTGAACCATTCTGCACAGCTCTTCTGTGAACTACAAGAGGTGTGGCTGGGATTTTGCTACTTTAAATGCTTTACCTCAGAGTACTTTTCAAAAAATGACAGCTCATTCTTTACTGATCTGGCAAAAAGACAAATTTAAAAGCAAAAGGAAAAGATGTGGTGCTCTGGTACAGAAAGTACATGTTTTGTATCCTGTAACTGAGACTCTTCTTCAGTTTATTGTTCAGAGGAAAAAGAAAAGGCGAACAGCAGACAACTGAAAAGGGTAATTTCTTAATGGTAAAATTAGAGCACCACTGGATCCTATGGAAGAGTTTTATAATAAAAGATTAAACTTCTTTATTTCATATTGTTCTTCAGGGTGATTGAATTTAGAATGTGACTATCTTTAATCACAAAGGAAGATAATTAAAAGGCAAAATAACTGAAAGAAAAGATGAAAAATAAATATGTTACTAACATAGTTAATTGCATTAGCAGAACTGAAGGTTTCATTTATGAGTTTTGTGGCTGAATAACTGTTCTTAGGAGGGAAAGGTAAAACCCGCCACTGTTTTCAAAAAGCAGAACTTTCTGGAGGTGAGGGGGAGGATGAAGAGGCCCCATTGCCCGGCTTCAGCCATTTCAGCTGAAACCAGCTGGGGGGATTTCAGCTGGAGTCTGGAGTTTTACTGGGACTGAAAAGTAGAGAAAATTCTAACTGCGCTTTCATCTTCACTCTCCATGAAAGGATGATCAAATCAGGAATTTAATGGACTATTTTCTGGAAGTTTGCATAATAACAAAACGGTTACTGTGAGTTCAGATGATCAGTTCATTGCTACTGCAGAATGAAATACAGTTGCACAGTAATTAGGACTGCTCTGGAATAGTGCATTTCATTCTTTAACAGCACATTAGCAGCTATTTAAAATGTGCTTCTTCAGATGAATTAGGCTTTGGGGCCTGCATTTCTCAAAAAGAATAAAATAGAAAATAAATCTTTTCTCCTTCCACTGAATAAATCAAAGTGAAGAAATTTGATAGGTACTTCTAAATTCTTTTGTGTTTAGAATTTTTTCTTGGAAATATGAACATTTTAATATGCCTTCTTTTAAACTACTTTCAAAAAAAGAAAGCTTTCAAAAAAGATAATTTATAAACCATCAGTCCCGGTCCTTCTGAGCATTTAAAGTTTAAGGTTAAGGTGGTGACAGCATTATTGCAAAGAGGCATTTCCTAATTCCCAGTGTTTATGTTTGTGCTAATGCTGCTAGAGCTTATTATCATTCTGGCAGATGGACAGAGAGATGAAGTGGAAGGAAGCTAGACAGAGAATTAATTCCCTTTGTAAATTTTATTTTCAGATATGATGAATTCAACAGCAATTGTAGCAACTCCTGGACAGGAAAATTACACTGGTAGATGTGCAGACTTCTGAGATGAAGGGCCAAAGCAACAGCCAGGCTTCCTCCTGCTCTTGTAATTCTTCAACCCATTATGAGAATTGATTCAGACAAAGAAATTCCGTTGTCCTTGGCAATGACACAGTCAAAGACTTTTGCTGGTTGGCATTTCAGAGAATTCATCAGATATTTTAATCTGTTCATTTTTTCACTCTGGGAACAGCTACAGTGAAAATACAAATACAGGAAAATTAAGAAGGAATTGCCATAAACCCCAGTTCATTGGAACAATTTATTTTGTACAAGGCAATAAAGATTGGCAGGATGCCATAGAGTCTTGACAGTGTTCATCTTACTCTGATTATTATAAAAAAGAGGGAAAAAGATCAAGATAAGAAAGATAAGAGCGTGAATGAATTTTGATCTGTTATTTGCTTACAGCAAGCAGTACAGATATTAATGAAATATGCAGTACAGATATTAACGAAATATGCAGTGACCCTTGGACAATGCCAACCTTTTCTCTATCAAAATTTCAGCAATGGAGCTTAGGTCTCATCAGAGACGTTACAGAGCCATTTGACTTTCTCTCTTCTCTGGGAATGGCCACTGACACCAAGCTAAAGATTACACTAATGTTTTGCTTAGTGTCATAGGCACAGAAAAGAACAGAGTTTGAGACAAAGCCTTCAAGGCAGAATGCTTCAAAGTGTAATAAAAAATGGTGATGGGGTATATTGAATTTCAGAGGCCTAAATGCTGCAATGCTTTTTCAAAGTTCCAATTAAAAGCTATTTTCCTTTCTCCAGTAGTGGAAAATGAGGCTAGGAGGCTTTTAGGGATGAACTGTGGCTGCTCCTGTGCTGCATCCCAGAAGAAGGGGAAGGCAGAAAGCACTGCAACAAGACCGGTGTTGCTGGGGCTGTGCAGAAAGGCGAGAGAGCGTCAATCGAAATGGAAGCACTGGCAATGGAGGGGATTGCGTGGGTTCAGAAAGAGCCGTTTAAAAGCATGAAATGCTTTATCTCATGGGCAGAGTGAGTCCCCTCCAAGTTGACAAAGGTAATGCATCAGGATCTGGGAGCTCAAGCAAAATGTTGTCCAATGCTTCTACATTCAGAATCTGCAGAGGGAGCTTTTCTGGTCCAATGGCACAGGGACCTCGGTAGACGGTGGTCATTTTTCCTTATACCATGCATACCTCTCTGATTTAGGAAGAAAATTGTACTTCCCTCTAGCCTATCAGTTACACATTTTTTTTTTAAGTTAAAAAAAGGCTAAAAAAAAAATAATAAAATCATGCATCAATCTGAAGAGCCAGCGCAAATAATGAAGCTGCCAAAGTGGCATTTTTGAGAGCCACTGAAAGGCACAGGAAAGCATTGACACCTTCAAAAGCCACTGTTCTGTGCTACAGGGGATTAAATCAGTGAGATGAATATTTGTGTAGAATATGGAAAAAATCTCTAAAAGCCTTCAGTGGGAATTGAAAGGGCCCAAAGGAACTGGTTTACACCTAGAAATAAAGAGAATGTTTTAGAGACTACTGTGGATACCATGTTGAACAATAACTTTTCCACATTGCTATCTAATTTGATGTATGACAGCTCTTTCTCATAGCTTATCACGTATATGCATTGTGGGAAAGCACTTTACAGCTCTCATGGCAGAGTGAGATGTTTTTCCCCAGCATACTTGTTCAAAAATGCATGAGTTTCACTACGCAGACAGTAAAGTACCCTGATTGGTCTATAAGAAGTTACTATAGGAAGTTACTTCTGATAGAAAACACTGTAATAGAGAGACTTTCATTTTTTTATTTTCTATTATAGTGGACAGAGAAAGAGTCTGTGCTGAAGGCCCTGGTCCCTGTTGCTGGTCAGTGTTAGCTCTGTGGTTGCCTGGGCTGTCAGTGGTTTGGCACAGTTTAAATCCCTACCCAGAACACCCATGGTCCCTGCTTGAAGGGCATCTCCCTTCTCCTGTGGCACATAACAGATGAGCTACAGCCAGGTGAGAAAACCCCAGGAAATTCTTGAAATTGTCAGACAATGCTCACATATCAAAGAGGGGAAAAAAAAAAAAAATCTATCTTGGACAGAAAAATGCTGTCAGCAGAAGTAAGGAAGCTTATGGCAAGACAGGTAGAAGGCAGAGGTCAGCCTCAGATGATTGGAATTAATCGTGCAGAAAAAAACCAATATCTCTTTTATTACTGAAATTGTCCTAATTCCCTTACGAGTGCAGAAATCTACCATCTAGGCAAAAGTATGAACCACTCAGACAGGATCATCTTGCTTTGCTAATGCACCCTACAC
>KL260210.1:23008-37796 GCA_000699545.1 Podiceps cristatus
GGGGCTGAGGTAGGAAGGAAAAACTCATCAGTGAACCAGTGAACACATTTTAAAAACCTGCATGTCAGAACTAACAACGTGAACTTGTGACTTTAACATCCTGCTTTCACAGAGATACCGCGTCGTGTCCTCTCCAGCCCGCCCCTTCGCCGTAAGCCTTTTAACAAATGCTGGCAAACCTCAGCAAACAAAAGCTGCAATTCAGGTGAGCAGCAGTGTTTAATCAGAGAGTGAGAGCTAGAAAAGGAGCTGCATAAATAGATTTTCAGGAGAACATTGTCAAGAGACACTCGCAAGGGCAGGGATGAGCCATTTTCCGTTCCATCATGTCGCTGCATTCATGTCCTTCAAACAACCTTCCTGGGTTCACCATGAAACTTTTGTCTTTTGCTGTAGTTCACTGCTCTGCAAGCCTACATTGATTAACACCTTTCAGGCTGCAGCACCTGCTCACAGGACCCCCTGGCTGGGTGCGTAATGCTTCAAACGCCGAAGATCCTAGTGAAAAAGCCAAAATCATTTTGATGACTCATTTGAGTCAGTTGTCACCCCGTGCCTTTAAATTACAAGGGAAAAACGAGTGGAGCATCAAGTGGTTTGTATATGTGGCTTTTCCCGTTTTGCTCGGGTTGTCACCAGGGAGCAGCGCTCCTGCGGGGACCCCCATGTAGGAAAAACGAGGTGGGATCGGAACGACACACACTGTGTGCTCGGAAAAGACAAAAGTACGTAAGTATCACTAGGAAGACTTCATGAGACACCTCACAGACAAACACAACCGGAGCCGAGCTCGCCGTGCTGGTGTTCCCAGCGGGACCGAAGCCAGCCCTGGTCTGGAAGGTGAGCTGGCATTTGCTCGGCAGCGATGCTGTGCTGGAACGCCGGAGGCAGGGAGGGGTGGAGAGCTGGGCTTGCCCCTCTCCGCGACTGCGCAGGCAATGGCCTGTTTCTCCCAGCAAAACCTTCATCAAAGGGGATACGAAATCATCCTTTTTCAGAGGGCTGCTGAAGATGTTGTGGGAGTATCAGCAAACAAAGGCAGGGTGGAAGAAACTCAGGGAAAGGTGAAAGCAGGATCTTACTGCTCTTCCCCTGAAGGGTAAAAAATATACCGCCATTTCACCAAAGAGAATCAGATGAATTAATGGGTAAACATATGTCCACAGGCACACAACAGGAAAAAAAGGCAATGAAGATATTAAACCAAAACATAATTTCCTTGCTTCTAAACCACTTTTCACTTTTGAAGATTCCTTTGATATTTTAAACATTTTAAAGACTTGAAGCCCAAATAAAGAGTCTGGATTTATACTGAACAAAACACTTTTCTTCAACTGAAACATATTTTTTTTTTTGAAAAAAACCCAAACAACAAAACCAAAACCCCCCACAAACCTTGAAGAATAAATTGAAAATGTGTCAGAATAGTTTTTTATCCGTAAAAGACCCACCTACTTGCCGAGTCGTTTAACCTGATGCAGAGCAAGAGACTACAGAGCTCAGTGGAAATGCTAGAGCTTGCTAGGAAATACACAGCATGGAAAAAGGCCAATATATGCATATACCTTTTCTTATCTTCACCTGTTCTCCATTCTGTGAACCTCCAAGTGAACAAAGAGCCCTTTGTTTTGAAGAAACTATTCTGAGACACCTTAACAGAAGCAGATGGGATAGAATATATTTACTTCATGATCCGGAGTGAAGAAAAAAAATCTGCCTTTAGCAAGTGCTTGTGCTACTAAAGTATGATAAATGAGGTTGTCAGAGTGTAAATATGGCTGTAACTTGGCTCACTGTTTGCTGCTGTGCCTGATAAGAGGTGCAAGTAAAACAGTAGAAAGTTTAAAAAAGAGATAGAAAACTACTTGCCCTATTATTTGTGAATTAAAAATGATAAATAAAGTTCCAATCCAAATACCCATGCTGTGAGACTGTGACCTTTTCACAAGAGAGACCTGCTCTAATTATAGCTAAATTCTATCTATGGCCACAGGCCCAGTTTTTAAAACACTTTGCACCAGAGGAACCTTACAAGGGAGAGTAAATCAGCAGGTCTAAATTCCTTCATCCAGACACAAAAAAGATTTTCACGGAACCCTGTTCAACTTAGAATCCTTGGTTGGAAAGGACCTTTAAGATCATCAAGCCCAAACTTGGATGGAAGAAAAGTCAACTGATCAAGACTCATTTCAACGGGATCTGACTATTGCATAAAAATAAACACTACAGGAGAACAGGTCCTCTGAGATATTGCAGTTGCTGCAGACACGTACAGAGAACACGAAGCAAGGAAAAGTCCCTGCCCGGAGGATTTCTGCAGCTTTCCCTCTGTCCCTGGGGTTTATTTGACTGTCTGATGGCATCACACACATATTCATGAACTTTTTGTTCATCCTGTAGATGATCTTTATGATAGTCTTGGTGAATATTAAGACCTGATATCTGGAGTCTAACATCAGCGTTTATAAACCTGGTAGCAAAGGGAGATGATTTATATTTGTAGGCAGAGCCCAGATGACCTGGAATTATCCATGAAAAAACAAACAAACAAACACACAAACAAACAAACACATTGTACAACCTATTCTCTGAGTTACATTTAAGGCATAAACCCAGAAGTATTTATTATGGTTTTAGTAATAAATTACACCTTTCCTAAAACCTTTCACAATTTCTGAACCAAAATATCTTTCTTATTAGAGCCATTTGGCACTGGAGAAACACTTGTATCAAGTCTCAACATACCCATATATTCCTCGATTTTATGGAAATCCAGTATCTGGATCCACTTGCTGGTTGAGCTGAGTTATCTAATCCAAAATTCTGGTTTCAAACTCTGAAAACCTTAGCATAGCTACAGTTTACAGCCACATCTCTTCCCTGTGACTCAGTCTGCTCTATAAAAGCAAGCGTGGTGTTTGGGATAGATCTGCTCTCTGCAAAATCAGTGAGTACATTAACAGGATCGGGATCTCACTTTGTAAAGGTGCCAAGAAGACAGAACGAAGGCAGTGAAGGTCGTTCCAGCATCCCAAAGCCTGCGCGCTTGCCCCAAACCACCTGTGTGGCACAGCTCTATAAAGAAGATGGCGTGGTCCCATCAGAATGAGCAATGTGGATGGAAACAGGATTTGACCAGGCACCAGAATGGTGAACAGGCACAAAATAAAACCCAATAAAAAATAAAAAATAGTCTAATAGAAAACAAAAATAATGGGGTAAATAAAACTGCCAGGACCATTTCAGATGCAATTCCCTCATTGAACAGAAATGCTCTCCAGTGTTGAGTGAAAACATATAATTAATAATCCTCTTAGAAGTGGAGGGAATGGAGGGGGATTTTTTCATTGTTCTGTTACATTTTCAGTTCATGTTATATAAAATTTAGGCTGATATATTTGAGGTGTATAACTAGAAAACATAGAGTTTACACAAATTGTTTAATTGGTTCAGTTTAAACCTTGTTCTGCCTAAAGTTTCTTCATAATTTCACTTCCTTGAAACAAAGATAGAGTCTCTTTTTTGTGCTAAGCATTCTTCTATAGCACAGTGAATAAGGTGGTTGCATGCTTTTTGAGATTTGTTGTTAATGTCTGGTTTCTCCTCTTTTTACATATATGAACAAGTCTTATCACTGAATTATTTATCTGAAAACAAGCAAATGAATTAGAAATCCCAGCCTCTAACATCCCAGGGCTTTCCTATCTATGCAGAATCAAAGCCACTTGGAAATCCTTATTATTTAATTATTCATCTGAAAACATGCCACAATAAAATGCTACCAAACCACAAGTTCCCTTTGGTATCTGTATAAAAACAACCACAGCGGGCACAGGAGGAGAAATTTAAAGTGCTATAGCCTCTTCCTCCCCCAGGAGAGTTAGTAAACTGTTTTCCCTTGGGTACGTGATGAGGAAAGGCTGGGCTGGTGCTCACACTCAGATGCCTCCAGTGTAGATGGTGGCTTCACTCCCAGCAGAGCCGATAGAAAGACTCATTCATATATGAGATTCCTCTCACATGAGGTACAGAGCTCCAAAAATGTACTCACAGACATTTACAGGAGTGTGACAAGGAGAGCTGCACACTATGGTGAAATAGATGAAGCCAAAATTGGGGATAACTAAGGTCAGGTTGATAGCAGGCCATATTAATTGCTCTTTTCTGAGAGAGTTTTATTATTAATAAAGGTAATTTTAAGTCCTTTCATCTGTGATAGGCATCCACGTAATGGATTTGATGTGTTCCTGTGCTCTCTTGTCAATGTTTTGATGGACATCTAGGACCCTATGGCACTTTGCAAATGAAAATAATTAAGTCTGCATATTACAGTAAATTGGGAATATTACAAACATCACTCAGGATGGAGAAATGATTCATTCAAGCCTTGAGAGGATGGATGTATGGGCAGGAAATAACAAAATGAGATTCATCTTGGAAAAGAAAAGAAATTAAAACATCTGGGCAAAAGGAAATCATCAGACCCACAGATTTTAGTGGGAGGAAGGAACCTTGCTAATGAAATACTCAGAGACATAGAAACACTTTCTTTGAGGAAGGGAAGCAACTCCTTCCTTTTTCAATCTCTGCCAAAACATCTGTAATATGCAATTAAAAATGTAAAAAGAAAAATTATGTGGATAATCTTAGGAGTGCAGAATGACCACAGTGTTTCTACTGTTCACACAGAAATTAAATTACATTTGTACAGTATCATCTGGTTCTCCAGTGAAGGAGACAAGACACACTGTTCATCCCACCATCACAATCACAGCTATCGATGACCACAAGACCTCAGTTAAATATTCCTGAAACTAAAGAGTGGAAAAAAGTTAACCAGGGACTACAGAAACAAAAAAAACAGCTTGCTGAAAGCCTTTTTTTCTTGAGGAGTTCTCCTCCTTGGGGCTTCACGTTTAGGTAGCAAAATATAACCTTGTTCTGCCTCTAGCCGTATCTGAGCATATTACTACCACTGGGGTGCAGAAAGATCAGCGTTCATCCTGTGGGAAATTCCTAAATTTCATTTTGTTCCAAAAAAGGACAAACAGCCACAGAGAGATTTTCTCTGAAAGCTGTGGAGCTGAAACATTTCATTTGGGTTAGTGAAATGTAGTTTTCCACTTGCGTTGAGGCTAGCGCGCAGGCTGGGTGGGAGGTGGCCTGTCCTCCCCGCCGCTGCCCTGCAGCGGTCCCAGCCCAGGGCATGGCATTGCAGGGAAGTGCAGGATAACGGCAAACTGAGAGCACACAGGGCTCGCGGAGCTGTAGCCACTCACCGCGGCACAGACAGACTCCCTGCTCTCCAACAGGAGGAATTTCAGAATTTCTTCTCGTCCCCGGGCTTCTCTGTTCCCTCTGAACATCCCTCTGTTCTCCGTTTTCTTGTGCTTCTCTTGCAAAGACCAAGCTTTTCCAGTTAACCTTCCTAAGGATGTGCTAGTTGGGCTCTTGCAAAGACCAAGCTTTTCCAGTTAACCTTCCTAAGGACGTGCTAGTTGAGTTCTGCCCCAGCCTGCGTTCAGGGCAGTGTCTGTTATAGCACATTTTGAGGGGCAGAGCCACCTTCTAGGCAGGAGCAGGGCTGGTTCTTTCGCCCATCCAGGGACTAACCTCTCTAGCTTCCATGAAGGGTGGAAAAGCTGCAGGTGGGGCCCTTTTCAATGGCGAGAAGCACTCTGGAGGCATTTTGTGCACAAGGTATTGTGAAGGGTAAAACCACATCCTCAGAGCAAAGGCATGGGGAGCACAGGTCGTTGCAGCGGTTGATGAGTGCTGGGACTTCTCATGCCCTTGAGTAGCTGACTCGCGTGACCAATGCAGTGAAAAATTGTAATCTAATCCAGCCATGAGTATTCTGTTAGGAACATCCTCCATATGTTAATTATTAATAATACAGTTATGAGAAAAGTTCCTGTTCCAGCTCTCTATTAAATACGTTTTACACAGCCATCTGGTGTTCTGTTTAATTCTTATTAATTTTTTTTTCAAACTCGATTTCTGTGTCTTACTGTTAATTAAATTAAAACTCGTGAAAAAGAAAGGTGCTCTGGCTTTGTGACGGCTATGAACTGAGCTGCTGAGAAAACAGAGGTGGGCACTCAACATTTGTGATTAAAAGAATACAATAATGATAATTCTGGCATTGGGAAAGAAGGAGAATGAATGTCACCTCTTACAGAGACGCATCAGCCTTAGACCTAAAGGTAAATGTTGACATATAAAGCCCCTGCCAACATTAAAGGACGTCAAGAAAGGAGCATAGCAGTACAGACAAAAATGAGAAGAGAAAATATGAAGTGCTCTGTAAAGCTGATATACACCAGTGTACCGGTATAAAGTTGATATACACCAGTATATCAGCGTCACAGCTATATCAGGTTTTGTTGTGGTACATCAAAAACTGCATTTTCTCACTATTGGCTGTCCAAGACAGAGTTGCCCCAGTCTTCATACCTGTGCCTCTCACTGGTAGAAATCACACCCTGGCTTAATTAGAAATGAGTTCATGCATAGGGAAAAACTGCACTACCCCTATATTTCCAGTATCTGATTGAAAAGAAAATTCTTTGTTTCAAGAAAAGAAAAAACATTATTGTGCAATTTCCAGTCAATAACATGAAGTAAACTCTCACATAGATGTCACAAGCCTGCTTGAAGAACAGCTAGGAGTATCCTTGGCTCAAGGAGCTCAAGATCTGTTTTATTTTCTTTCCTTGGGACGTGAACTCCAATTTACCAGCTCAAGCCATTTCTGGCTGTAATCCACCAGAAACACCCAACCGAAATAATTCCTGTTTCACCTTAATGCTGCCTTTAATTTTGCCATTTCCATGAGTAGCCGTTGGATTCCACCATGATGTTTGCTCTCACACTGTGATGGTTCCCCAACCCTCTCTTACAATATCCGAAGCAACCAGCTGAACATCCTTCCTACAGCATCAGCAGGGTGCTCTGTTGGTCTTCCTGCACTCAACCCTTCTCTCCTGCTGCCTGAGGCCCTACACACCTGGAGGAGAAAGAAACCAGTTCTTGACTGGAGTATGCAAGTGCAAAGCATAGCTAAATAATATCGGGGGAGACAATAGTAAATTTGCAACAATCCCGTAAAATGGGCTAAAAGTCCATTTCTTGGAAAGCATCCAGGACTCCGTAAATGCTAAAATGTTTGAAAATTGTTTGTTTTGCTCTTGACAAACTGTTCCCATTGTAATAATTTTTGAGGAATCATGAAACATTAAGACAACTAATTTGAAGGAAGAAATGACTCTAGAAAACTTGAAAGGAGGACATTTGAGTGCAGTTTTCCAGGAATCCTGGGGTACAGAACGATTATTTAGTTCTTTCAGGAAGGGTAGAGAATTAGAGTAATACAGCTTTTTTAAAGACCACTTTGTAAACTACTGTAATTTTAGCTTTCTCCTTCCTGTGAAATATGTACAAGCAGAATTCCTTAATTCTTCAATGACCTTCTACATAAAGTCCTTCTATTATATTAGAGCCTTAAATTTGCTTTCTTGCCAGCATCTCATATGTACTAGTAGCATACTTTGCAGAAAAAGGAAAAAAAAAAAAAATAAATAAAAAGAACAAGTCAAGTTTGGAACTTTTGATGCTTTCTTGAGTAACTTTCCAAGATTCATTTCAAATTTTGTAAATAAGGAAAAAAAGATAACAATCAATAAAACTCTGTCCTTTCAGTTAAATGGTGAACTGGTTTTTTTGAGTAGCAAAGGATCAAGGTAACAGGGAATCCTAATGCAAAGCATGAAGGAAAAAGTGCAGAGAAAGATAATTTAAGGCCTGAACAAAAACCTGTTGAAGGTACCAGTTGCAGGCTTATTGCGTAGAGGAGGTAAGAAGCCTTCAGTCCCCTTGTTAGCTCTGGTGCACGTACAAGGTTTCCTGCACCAGTAGAGCATGATCAATGAACGGGTCAGCGAACAGACCTCCCATTCAGCTTAAGGCCAAGTTGTCCCCAAACCTGGGGATTTTCAAGCAAGGATTTGCTCTTCAAAAACAGATGCACAAGAATCACAGTGTTCTGGGCTAAAAGCTACCACAAGGTTGATGGCTCAGTTCCCTGCCGTGCAGGCATGACGTACCCTGTACACGCAAGGGAGATGCAGCCTCTACCTCCAGCCAAGCATGACTTATTGGGGAATACACCTGCTGAATGCAAGATCAAAAAGTTACTGTGTTGGAATCAAAATTAACACCTGTGGTTTAAACTGTATATGTAGCATCAACTGCACCCCTAAAATTTTCAGAAGGGCATATAGGAAGAAAAAGACAAAAGATAGTAGAGTCAATTTAAATCCATAAAATTCAATGTGGTGGCTCTCAGTTTCGAAATTCTGCTATCTCTGCCTCCTCCTGGTCTCTGTGGCCATTGGCCTTTGAGGGGGAAGACAACTCTATGAGGGCTGTGAGCTGGGCAGGGGACAGGAGAAGCTGGTAGACCAGCCACTACTATTGAAAAATGCCATTCTTAGACACTGTGGCTGTGGTGACTGCACTGTGCGAGGTAACAGAAAGTAACAGAATGAAGGAAAAGAAAAACTTAAAAGAACAAGGAAGATTTTAAAAGTTTGTGTAAAGGCCTGATGAAGCTCTACAGATGCAATTGCTCTCCTCCCTGAGGATGGGAGCCCCTGGCATCTTACCCAGCCCCTGGAAATAAAAGTGTGACAAAATGCAGACTGCATCAGCAGCTGTGAAAGTAAAATCATGGATATTAAATAAAACTTTTCTATATAAATTGTTCTCTGCAAATTTTCATAAGAGAGTCTACTGTATGCACTTAGAGTACTAATATGAAAATGTAAGAAGCTAATAGTAGAAATACACTTTTTAAACCATCAAATATTTCTTAAAATTTCAGATTAAATGCAAATATTTAATCTGGATATTAATTTAATGAAAAAAAACCTCACCATAACAACTAACAACTTTCTATTTTATTTTCTCAGACCCTTCTGAAGTCCCTAAAGTTGTCTTGCCTAAGATTCTTCTTGCTGTTCATGGGAAAGAACAAGTCTAAAATATTTCAGGAACTCCATATTAATTTAAGTAAGAACATCTTTATTTCGCTGGCTTATCTAGAGTTTGCTGAGCTAGAGAATGAAAAACTATCTGAATCTTGACGCTAATGGTAAAGGCAGGGAGGTTTTGCTAGCAGGGGTGGCAGGCAGAGCTATAGTCTCTTTGTTAGTCCTACCCTACCAGCTAAACTTCCAGGACAAAAAAAAAAAAAAAAAAAAAGGTAAACAAACACAACTATTTCTGTGTCATTCCAGTCCCAGAGATCAGTTAAAAACTAGAAAGGTCTCCATGTCGCCGGGGCTGTTTCTGGGTGAGTTAGAGCCACCCACGTCTCAGCACTGGGACTTGGCCTGGGCAGGCAGCACTGTCAGACCAAATGACGGGGCTCGGGGCTCTGAGGGCTGTGGGTGGGAACTCACTTGGTGCGCCTTTCACACTTGGAGGGCCACACGCGATCTCGCTTACGCCTGTGAGTCATTGCATTGGTTTTAAAAAAGTGACTTGAAATTTACAGAATCTGCCCAAGAACTGATTTATTAAATATATATAATAATTAACCCTCCATCTCATCCCTCTCTATTATAGGATTGTCTTAAAATGAAAATAGATTTCAAAGGACAGGGTTTGTATACATAAGCCTAAATATCTGTCAGCTGGATAAAAAACTTGCACCTGAAATGTAATGCCTCTTAAGGAAATCATTACTGTGTTACCATGACACAAACTCTTTGTTCAGCAAGTGTAATAAATATCAGTCTGTTATCATAAGTCACTGCCAATAACCAAAGCTATTTATCTGAGTGTCTCTCTGCCTCCTGCAAATGAAACTCTCTTACTTTCGAGTTAGCGGTTAAATGCTCATCTCACGCATTGACTATACTGCTTGCTGAAAAGAATATTGTGAAAAGCGCCAACCTGAGAGTCAACGTGGGATTGACAAATGCTTATGTTTATGTTCTGTAATTAGTTCAACAGTTATTATCAGTGACCAACAGGTTGCGGTGATCCAGAAAGGCTGCTCAGTTTTCCTGGGCACAGGAAGATATTTATAAGTAAAAAGACTAACTCTATGGCCTACCATAGATGCTTTAGGTCAGCTTTCATGCATTAGGAAAAGGTGCACATATATAAAATGTAAGAAATGGAGGAAATGTTCCTCCGAAAATGATGAAACTAGGATGAATGTACTCAAAGCAGCAAATTCAGCTCTGCCTAATGATCTTGGTACCTAAAGGATGACACAGATATTTAGAAGAAGAATAAACAATCTGAAGACTTCACGTATTGAAAAGTCTTGAGGTCCTGACCAACTTCATGATAATTCTCAGACCATAGGTCACAGGGGACTATTCCTTCGTGAGGTGATATCAGTGGCTTTTAGATGAGTTAATTTTCTGAAAAAGTACCAGAATAAGTTTGGCCTCCTGTTACCAAAGCAACAGCTTCAATAACTAAACTTGACCCAGCTTGTTGAAAGGCATCTAAGAGTGAACTGAAATGTTATGCTCAGTTTTGGCGATGGAACGAGGCAGAGACACGACATCCTAAGAGGAAATATTTGGCTCCGTACCATGTGCTCCTGCATGAAAGCCATTCGTTTCAAATAAGAGGTTTAAGATTCTCTTTAATTAATGGCTTTCATAACAGGAAAAGACCTTCTCTGGCCAGCACAGCAACACAGTCAAGAGGCAAACTGAAGCAGGTGGTGGGTTTGGGAGGCGAAAGAGAGAGCAGATGTTAGCTTGAAAATTTGGAACGCTCTTTGAGCCTCATAGCAGGAGCCCAGTTTCCATCAATGCATATTGTAGCAGCAATTAGTTGGGACCACCCAGGCCTAGGATTTGCCAGAATCAAATTTTCCATTCACACAACATACTTTCGTGACGCTGAATGTTTGTTTAAAATACTCCTAAAAGTCATCCAGTCTTTGTGTTTTTCCTTAAAATATACATCTTCCTTCTGGTTTGTAGATTTGGGAAATCTGAACCCTTAGAACATAGATCTGGAGCTTTAGGAGACTGGAAGCTGGGAATCTAACACTTTTTATCAATATTTATACTTTAACATGCTTTCAAAGTATCAAAATAGCAAGTTAATCAGAAATTGATTTTTGAGGTTTTGATCTAATTCTGAAAAAAAATTACAAAAGTTCTTGTAAAAATTAAATTCCATTTTCCATCACACTGCAGTAAAGGGTCTTGACTAGGACAAAATTGCTACTTTTTGTATGTGTTCTTTCTGTAACCTTACAGAAAAGGTAACATTTTTGATGGTTGTAAGTAGCCCTGGAGACTGACACAAGACGTGGGCCAGAGCTAAGTGGTCAGGGAGCATTTGAGAGCAGACGGGTGGGACAGAAGACTTGGTCTGCTGACTTCGATCAGGCTGCAGAGTCCAGCTATTTCCTCAGTCGAAGCAGAAGATCTAGTTTGAAGGGAAGACAGATGGTTTGGGAATGGTGAGGATCTGGACTAAATTCTCTGCTTTCATAATGAGCGGCCAAAGATGCCACGGCACCTGCTAGTTTCATCCCTTGCCTTCACTTAAATCACAGGGAAGGAAGGAAGACCCTCAGTTTGGTATGGTAACAACTTTGGGTCCCTGCTGACGTCTTCAGAGACTCATAGTCATGACCTGCACAAGAAGAACCGTGCTATATGGGCAGTTCCTCAGGCCATCTATACATCCATATATATCACTTTAAAATAAATGCCGTAGCTGCTATAACATACCCTTTGCAAATAACTTTCTCCATATTAAAATATGTGAGAAATGCAAATCAAGCCATAAACCACTATAACTCTATGGATAATCCCGGTCTCACTGAAATCTGTCTTTCATTTAGTATTTTTCAGGTGACATCAAGGAAGCATAATTTAGATGTGAAGACATATTCACTAGAGACCCAAAGAAATAGCTTACCTTTTTGACTTCATATTTAATAGCAAGTTTAATCCTGCTCAGACTTGGCCGGTGGTGCTCAGGGCACAAATGTATGTTCACATCTCCATTCAGAATAGCCTCTACTTCTTCAGTGTCTCTGCACAGGTCCAGCACCCCCACGACAAAGTCCTTGCATTGCATAGATAGCTTCCTATAGTCGTTCTAAGGGAAAACAGAGAAAAACGAGTTCTTTCATTGTGCACCTGAAAGGCTGCGAACAAACCAAAAAAGGAAGAGAGAGCAATTGTGAGCAAGGTTACTTCTGCAAAACTACTGGCTGGAATAGTAAGGAAGCACATGATTTCACCCAGGACGTAACTAGCTTTTCACAAATATACATGAACTCCTCCAGACTTCATTAGGGATGTTTCGGTCAGCAGCATAGTTTACATTACAATAGAGCCTGCTTTACCGAACAAGTAAATAATTTATAGGGAAATTTTGATTTTAAGCAATCGCTCAGTCTCTCCTCTCTGTGTGGTTTATCTTCTAGGAATGTGGAAAGATGGCCAAACAAAGGTCCTGCTAACAGGTTAGAATTTACAGCAAATTTTACAGTTTAGATTCTTCGCTAGTAATTCTTACTTTAGTAAATTTCAAGGAGTTTCAGACCAGTACAACAAGCTGGAGCATCACACACAGATGTGTTCAAATTAATGATATAGTTGTAATACCAACTTCAGTTTCAAATTTATTGCCTAACAATTTGGTTAAACACTCCCAAAAGGACATCCAGACGATCTTTTTTGTCATAACACTTCTCCAGGAAATGGGACTTCAGAACCTCAGTGTGATTTCCCATGAAATAATTTCACCTTGCAAACCCAAATTACACTTATGGGAAAAGAGAGAGTATATAGCTAACTTGATAGAGGGCTAGAAGAGCAATTTCACTGCCTTAAATTAAATTGTGATTGATTTTCACACACTGACACTTAAAAAATGAGGAAAATGCCACCATCTGAGTAAACGCAGTAAATCAGAACACAATTAAGGCTACCATTAATAGCCTAACAAAATGGTGATATTAAAGACTCTATGCAACAAATAGAAATAATAAGCATAAGACAAGCTCTTACTGACTTGAGAGATCTTTCCAAATTAGGCTTGATGAGTTAATTAAATTCAGCAGCTTATCTAATTAAGACAGCAGCCAAAAAAAGAAGATAGTTAAACCTGGCTTTGATGAAATAAGAGTAACCTGGCCTTGTACTCCTATATTTTCAAAATTATTAATTCTAACATTTACACATAGCAGCATATTAGCCTTCCTTGCCCGGCAAAGATCTCAAAGCACTGTGTAAACATTCATTAATTAGATAGAACGGGACTGTCTAAAATATGGTCTTATTAGAGGTGACTGAATTTCTTTGGACAGTTTTCCCCTTCAGAACTAAGATGCTCTTGGTAATGAATATTTTTAAAACAACTTGGTTTAATGACTTTGTCATAGTTTCTGCCATTGCTCTAATATGTGTGTGTCCCAGCTTTGCTTACTATGCTGTCCTGTTTGCTGAGGGCTACGAAGAGCTGTTTCATTCAGCACAGAAAAATTCAGTAGTCGCAGGGAACCAGAAAGCCCTTCCAGGCTGGGATTAGAGCAGAAACGGGCAGATGCCATTTCTGGTAGGTGTTTAGGAGAAGCAGCTGTGGAGGAGAGCTGGGGAATCGCCTGTATTTTAGTGGTGAGACCATCTGCAAGTTGTGTTTGCAGCCTCTTCTCTGTCAGAAAGGTTGAAATCTGGGTTTTCCTTTTCCTCCTTGAGTGCTCTAATCAGACCGTGTGTTCTAATCGGGGTCTTCATACAGGGAGATCAGCAAGAACT
This sequence comes from Podiceps cristatus, assembly GCA_000699545.1. Classification (NCBI taxonomy): domain Eukaryota; kingdom Metazoa; phylum Chordata; class Aves; order Podicipediformes; family Podicipedidae; genus Podiceps; species Podiceps cristatus. Next base: position 36,823 of record KL260210.1, read on the forward strand.
TCAAACCTTTGTTAAAAGGAACAACCAGCAGGTGTTTATCTGCGGTAGAGCAGGGACATGCCCCATTGCAGAAATTGGGGCACCAAGACTTCTACAAAAGTGTCAATTTAGTGCACTAAGATTTGAGATGTCCTCAAGGTTCAGGCAGAAAACGGTTGTACATTTGCATCTAAATCTAGTACCTACGTATTTGGCGGAGATAGGGTTTGTAAAATGAATGTTATCAAATATGGGGTGAAGTAAGGTCTGATATGTAAATCAAAGACAGATTGTACTTTATGGATTCAAAGCGCGTGTCTCTTATCGATTCTGTGCTTTAATCTTCACCATACCAAGATGAATTTCAATAAATAGAAAGCTGGTCTCTTCACTGAGAGACTAGATGCCCAAATGCAAATATCAGCCTGGAAATAAATGTAGGAATTGTGAAAGACAGCAAATATAGATAGATCTGAAAATAGACGTGGGCTGGGAATGAAATACCTAGCTGCCACAGGTAATGGAGAAACTTCATTAGATGAGCAGGTTTAAAAAAAAACAAGGGCGAGAACTCTGCTAAGCTTTAATACTATTCTCTATGTACTGTTTGCAAAGTTCAGAAGCTTATCTCTTAGCCAGCACATTTTTTAGGTAATTCTCATCACCATTTTCACATCATCTGAACAACTAGTGTGTATTAGCTCAGCTTATTTTTCCTCCTCTACTTTCTTTAATGAAAGCAGTTTAGTTAGCAACTGGGAAAGTGCTTCTAAAGCAACTGTAAATGGCAGGCTCCCAGCTGGCAAACTCCATCAAGACCTAACTTTATTCACATCTCCAAGCCTAATGTCTTTACTGGTTCTGTACATTTGCAGAGACTATGAATTATTTTCCTGTTCAAAATCATTTACTCCAGTTTTTAAGTAGACACAAGGAGCAACACAGTCTACCCAAGATACAGGCTGTATAAAGAAAAAATAAAATAAAATAATATA
>JMFS01022795.1:0-29659 GCA_000699545.1 Podiceps cristatus
TTATATATATATATATATTTTTTCTACTCTTTCCACAAAGCTGCAGAATTCCAGGATTTTTTTTTATATATGATAATTTGGAAAACATTACATATATGTAAGAGGCTCATAGAACAGAGAAATTGTTCTGCTTCTGTTCATGCTATGTTTTCAGCAAGAGCATGTATATTAAGCACGATGGTGTGGTTTTTACTCTTCTTCTAGACTGAAATTTTATGAGTCTAAGAATATTTTTCTACTATATCCTATTGTAATACTATTTCATCAGAAGAGAAATACATTTTTTATTTAGCAACCTACCATTTTAGTAACACTTGAGAAAAAGGAATTCAGAGAGTATGTAGCAGATTCATAAGTATTTTTTCTTTAAGTGTAAGAAGTGTCAAATAGTACTTAGAATTTACTTTTCAGGTAAAAGTATCAAGCAGAAGAAAGCTCTGTTTAGCATGGTATAAGAGGTTTGACCAAGTGTAATGGCATGAGTAAGCAAAGGAAAAATTGATGTTAACATTAAAAGATTATAGATTATTTTCCCTTTATGAGAAACAAATATTCCAAACTGATAATGATATAAAATTATTGGCATATCAATGTGCCTATCCAAATATAATTTCACCAAGGCTGAGCAGGAATATACACAATATAGAAAAGTAAAATAATCAGGATAATCATTCCTGTTTTCTAACTGTCCCTTTCTTAAGGAAAATAATCAGAAAAGTATACAATATAGTTGATAGCTCCAACAGGTATTTGTTTATTTTTTAACACAATGCAAAAAGAAGGTATCAGATACGGGAAAAAGTCAAATATAGCAGAACAGTCTGGATAATGAAGAAGAATGTTAGTTACAGGAATTTCAAACATAGTAAAGGCAAGAAGGTATTCAGGAACACTCATCATGAATGTACAAAAGGCCCATCATACTTGACTGCCTTGAGGCCTTCTGTGATGATGGTGGTGGTGTAGTCTGCATGCCTTGCTTTTTTTTTTTCAAGATTTGGCTGAAGTTCTGGCTTAACTAATTTAGTCCTGGTCACAGTTGTACTTTGAATAGGAAGTTAGTCTAGTTGAATGGAAGGCACCTTTAGAGGTCCTAATATGTATGACCGACTATTACTATTAATTTATTTTGATGGCTAAAATTGATACTACTTATATAATAATATGTTATTTTAGGTAGATAATTCATTCTGGTTCAGCTTTCTACAAATCATTCAGGTACTACTGTGTATTGGGTTTGCATGTCAAGGTTTTGGGCGGGGTGGGGGCTACAGGGATGGCTTCTGTGAGAAGCTGCCAGAAGCTTCTCCCATGTCTGACAGAGCCAATGCCAGCCAGTTCCAAGACAGACCTGCTGCTGGCCAAGGCCGAGCCCATCAGCGATGGTGGTAGCACCTCTGGGATAACAGAGTTAAGAAGGGGAAAAAAACCTGCTCGGAAAACAGCAGTAGAGAGAGGAGTGAGATGAGAGAGCAACAACTCTGCAGACACCCAGGTCAGTGCAGAAGGAGGGGGAGGGGGTGCTCCAGATGCCGGAGCAGAGATCCCCCTGCAGCCCCTGATGAAGACCTGTGATGATGCCAGCTGTGCCCCTGCAGCCCACCTGGGTCACCCCTGTGCTGGGGCAGGTAGATGCCCAAAGGAGATTGTGACCCCGTGTGAAGCCAGCACTGGAGATCAGGCTCTGGGCAGGACCTGTGGATCTGTGGAGAGAGAGGAGCCCACACTGGAGCAGGTTTGCTGTCAGGACTTGTGACCCTGTGGGGGACCCAAGCTAGAGCAGTCTGTTCCTGTGGAAGGGACCCAGGCTGGAGCATTTTGTGAAGAGCTGTAGCCCATGGGAAGACCTACTTTTGGAGAAGTTTGTGGAGGACTGTCTCTTGTGGGAGGGACCCCATGTTGGAGCAGGGGAATAGTGTGAGGAGTCCTCCCTCTGAAGAGGAAGGAGCGGCAGAGACAACCAGTGATGATCTGACCACAACCTCCATTTCCCGTCCCCCTGCATTGCTGTGGGGGAGGAGAGAGATAAAATAGGGAGTAAAGTTAAGCCCAGGAAGAAGGGAGAGGTTGTGGGAACATGTTTTAAGATTTGGTTTTATTTTCTCATTACCCTATCCGATTTGATTGGTAATAATTTAAACTAATTTTTCCCCAAGTCTGGTCTGTTTTGCTCGTGTCTATAATTGCTGAGTGATCTCTCCCTGTCTTTATCTGGCCCATGAGCCTTCTGTTATATTTTCTCTCCCCTGCCCAGCTGAAGAGGGGAGGGATAGAGCAGCATTGGTGGGCACCTGGCATCCAGCCAGGGTCAACCCACCACAGGCTGTAACACAGGTACTGAACTGGTTTTTTATTATTTTATTATTCTGTACCTTAATGGTTTCTGTAATCAGATTGAGTGGATTCAGTTGAAGAGATTCAGTTTTTTATTAATTTTACCTTAATTTCAGTCGATTCCACAGAAAAAAAACAATGTTCAGCATCCACAAAATAATTCCACAAAATGCGTTGGAGTGTATGAGTTGCAAGTGTTCTTAAATGTTGCAAATTTTGCTTCCTAGCTGATAGCATTGTGTCTCTTTTAGCTATTAATTTGGTATGTGAAACTATTACATCATGATTCTCCACTGGTATTCCATCTATCAGAGTGAGCTTGTACTGTTCATAGTGGTTGGTATTCTAACCTGCTTAGCCTCTTGAGAGATTTATTGATTAATTTCCTTTTCCCAGCCTGTTCTCAGATTGTCAGTATTGTTTCTTAATCTAGTTCATATGGACAGTGAAAGTCTCTGTGGTTTAACTTACTCACACAAAGATATGTGCAGCCAGCCACACAGGAATCCGAGGAGAAGTATCTGCTCAGAGCTATAAATCCTCAAACACTGAAACAATCTTTATCTACTTTATTGCTTTATAGCCATTGACATTGGTGTTCCTTTTGTCTTTCCATATCTAAAACAGTACCCCCATATCTAAGAAAGAGGATTTAAAAATGTGTTTTCACCACAAGCCAGCAATTCAAATCACCCATTACATTTGATGATAAAAATTAAAACTTTCTACAGTACAATGTACAATATAAGTAGATATTCTGGCTGTGGCTGTGTCCACTTTAGCAAGTAGTACAATAAAATAGGTGGAGATCTGTAGAACAAAAGGTTAAAAGGATCTGGCATCTATGATGCCTACATTTTGGAGAGGCTTTATTTAGGATTATGTGTTATAACCCCAGTGAAAGTACTTGAAATAAGTATTTCAGATTATTCTCATCTAAAAGAAATGCAGTTTGGTTTCCCCTGCTTTAAATTGTTTGAAATTTAAATTTATCTGAAAAAACAAAAAGTTCGGGTTAGATTCCTTCTAAACACAAATGGGCTAAGGAATACTGTCACTTATGTTATGTAGTATAAATGGTCTCTAGAGTTTAAAGCCAAGTTTGTAACTAATAATATTAACACTATATATGTATAATAATATCAACATTAAAAATCAAATAACATACCTTCCACTCAAAACTTTTCCCTGAAACTCCTTATTATCTATATGTACCAGATGTAAAGATGTCTGAAAATATCTAAATTACAGGTCAGAGCATATATAAGAAAATAAGGTAAATTAAATCACATTCTTTTTAAGGTTCACTTAAACTTCATTTAATGCATGTACGATAAACAATTGCCTTTGACTGGATATTTGATTGCTGCATGCATGAGAATACATGTGTGAAACACTATAGTCAAGCTTATCCTATACTAAAGTATCCTGTGTTGGGGTTTTTAGCTTTTGGATTTTTTTTCTGAGTTTAACTTCTATTACAGATACTGAACTTATACTAGAAGGGCAAAATGGGATATCATTTGAAGAAATGGACTTATGGAAGGGGAAATTCATCACTGTTGTGACAACCTTGATCATAGAATCATAGAATAGTTTGGATTGGAAGGGACCTTTAAAGGTCATCTAGTCCAAACCCCTGCAGTGAGCAGGGACATCTTCATCTAGATCAGGTTGTTCAGAGCCCCGTCCAGCCTGGCCTTTAAATGTTTCCAGGGATGGGTCTTCTACCACCTCTCTGGGCGACCTGTTTCGGTGCTTCACCACCCTCACTAAAAAAAAAAAATAAAATATTCTTCCTTATGTCTTGATTGTCTTAATTTATTTCTTATGTCTTGATGCACCAGTATGTTTCAGTGTGTCACGGGGGAAGAATCTGAAGTAGATAGATATATTTGGAAAATGAGCAATTTTGGACAGAATGTTTTTGCATCTTACATCCCTATAAAGATGTGTCTTAAGTTAATAATGTCAAGGCAATTACTTGAACAGTAGGACAAATATTTGACCCTGGATCATGGATCATGATCTATCAAAGAGAATGTGTGTTTCTCAGAAACAAAAAAAAATAGTCTAACTTTCATTTCTATGACGTTAAGACATAGCTGACCTCATTTTAATTATTTGGTTGCAGTTTTAGATTTAGGTAAAAAAGAAAAAGTGCTACTGCAGATAATAATCCTGAACTGTGACAACACTACAAGCTCTATGTGCTGTGATTACCAAATTAGGGTCCTCTTTGGAATAAGGAGATTCATTTGAGAACTCTGAAGAATTTTCCCTGACTTCATGCCAGAGACTCAAATAAAACAAGGATAAGTAGGGTGATTGTGTCTCACCCCACACAAATCAGGAGTATTGTGACTGTTCACCCAGAGACCAGCTCCTGTGAACACAGCAGTGTAGCTGCTCAGAAGTGAAGATCTAACCATAATAAATTTACAGCAGATGTAAAAAACCGATTTCAAACTGTTTCTCAGACACTAATATGTACAAGTTTAGAGTTCTTCTTGGGGCTTAGCAACATCCAGAAAACCTTTTAAATAATGGAAACCATTGACCAGGGAATTCATAGGACCCTGGCAATTTCCAGTTACTGATTTACTTCTGCTATCTCATTATGTACCTATAGGCAATCAATTAAAGGACAAGAAAAAAACAACATTTAAATAACAAATCTTGCTTCAGAGATATGATTGGTATTTTAATCCAGTAAATAATATAGATGCATGCTGGTGATACTAAAATAACTAATTTGATGGTAAACAAACAAGAAATAATAGTATCTCATGACCAAACATCACATAACAATGTATACACAGAGTTAACCTTAGTTTCATATTTCCTTACTCTTTAGTCTGGAAATTTTTCACGTATTTCCATTATGTTGGGACTCAGGAGAAATAGAAGGCACGGATTTATTTTCTTTTTCTATTTATCAGTTATTTAGGGGACAACTATTTGCTTATTCACTCTTTTACACACTAACTGACCTCATTCTGGTACAAACTGATGATAAAGTGCTATAAAAGATATTCCTCTGGAAAAAAAAAAATCATTTCTACATCAGCTGCACTAAATGTCTGATTATTGAGAAAGATACTCTTTGTAGAAGATCATCACTGTTAACAGCAGGGACACAGAGAGATAATTCAAAGATACTAAGCCTATACTGAGTCCATCAGTGTCCCTGAAATTTGATAAATTGCTATATCTAGAGAAATCCTATAGTACTTGCTGTAACTATTCTTTAACATTGTGGATATATAATACATAGTTCTTTATGTATGAAACTAACAATAGGAGGTAATGCAGTTTATTAGATTTTGTAGATTTCTGTTCTCAGATGTTAAAAAAAAAGCGTCTCTCAATCAGGTCAATGTTTGATAACACTAGCAATTATCCTACTTTAGTCCCTAGAAGCAGGGCAGCTAAACCCCATCTGTCCTTTTTTTGGATTGACATTGCGCTCATCCAGTATAATTATAATTGTAACTTAAGAACAGATTACTCAAATCACAAGCCACATGTTAGACTGGAGGTATGCACCTTTTGCATAGCTTGCTGAAATCTCTGGATCTTTCTCCCATTTGGCTAGCTGGGACACCATAATATGTATAATTGCCAAAACTGAAAGAAAAGAAGCTTTTGTGATGCTATTATCAGCTTTTCTCACAGCACTGCGGGATCACATATGCCATTGTTTTTTGTACAATATGTTACACTATACAGTTATAGCCTATCATGTAATAGTATAATTCTGTAAAAATAAAGTTATTAATGTCACTATGAAAGCTGAGGAATCAGTAGTTCATGTTAGGAATCACCAGTGTAAAATTGAAATTTCACTGCATATGTGTTTCTTCTTAGCTATTTCTTACATTATGCATTAGTTATGCCATAATATGAAATAACTTATCTGATCCTACAGGAAATATATTCTGCTATATTTCATTTTCAGTTTTTACTTAATTTTGAAGTAGATTTACAAAACAATTTTGAAGAGCAGCTACTTATCTGTATAAAATGTTTCATAGCGATTTCATCAGACTCCAGGCAGTGCAAATACATTTCTCTTTCAAATTGTGCCATCATGAAAATGAATTTCGAGGTGACGGTGAATCTGTGGTATATGCTTTGTCCCAACTACAGGATCTTTTTTCTTCAAATGTTGTCCAACATATACCAAGTAAGGAAGGTTGAGCCTTGACTGATTGAATAGCTAAATGTTCAAGTGGGAAAACACTGAATTTTTGCTTGTCTAGTCATCCTTTTTATTTGCTTAATTACTTACTTAATATTGAAGCTTGGCTGTTGTAAAAATCATGTAAGTTCACTTTCTCTTCCTTTTGAAAGGAGAGCAGCATCAGTATAATTTCCTGGAGAGGAATAAAAGTGCTCAAATTTCTGGAAAAAAACACAGATATTGTTGGAATGTGCATTGGTTGGTGTATTGAACTGTACTGTGTGCAGGTGGTGAGGCGCTGGCAGCGGGGGGCTGCAGGGGTGGCCCCTGTGAGGAGAGGCCGGGGCTGCCCCGGGCCGGTCGCAGCTGGTTCCAGCTGGCTCCAACAGACACACCACAGGGCACAGCTGAGCCCATCATCCGCGATGGTGGCGCCTCTGGGAAAACATGTTTTAAATGCTAGAGAGCAAGGATTGAGGAAAACCAGCATAAGAAACAGCTCTGTGAACACAGAGGTCAGAGAATAAGGAAAGAGAGGAGGTGGTCCCAGTGCTGGATCAGGTATTCCTATGCAGGCTGTGGAGAGAACCATGCTGGAGCTAGACATTCATGCTGCAGACCATGGAGGACTCCACACCGCAGCAGGTGAATATTTCCTGAGGGGACTGCAGTTGTGTGGAGACCCAACACTGGAGCAGGGGGAGTGTGTGAGGAGGAAGGAGCAGCAGACAGGCTCTTATGGACTGACCATGAGCCCCATTCACCTTCCCACCTGTGCCACTTGGAGTGGTGGGGAGGATTTGGGAATGAAGGACTGAAATTGAGCCTGGGAAGGAGTATGGTGAGGGGAAGATGTTTTAATTTTGTCTTTGTTTCCCACCATCCTACTCTATTTTAGTTAACAAAAAATTAAATTATTTTTCCCTAAGTCGAGTCCATTTTGCCTGTAACAGTAATTGGTAAGTGATCTCCCTGTCCTTGTCTTGACCCATGAGATTTTTTCATTTTTTCCACTCATCCTATTGAGGAAGAGGAATGAGAAAGCAGCTGGATGGGCACCTAGCAGCCTGCCAAGATCAGCCCACCACAGGAACTAGGATTGAAATTGGGCTAAGAAAAGAAAAATTATTGTTAAATCTTTTTAGATAGTGAAAATTAATGTAAGTCTATTTTAAAGTGAAATCCTTAAATTACTGGTTATGAGAGTTTCAGAGCATTTTCTTACCTACTAGAGATCAGTACAGATTTATTATTCTCACACTATAGGCAAAGAATGAATCTAATATTTAGTTTAATTCCCTGTTATCTAATTTTTATTTCAACTTAGTAGTACTATATTAGTAACCGTGTATACTCAGTAAAGGTACTGTCCTTTTTGCATAGAAGTAGCTGATAGATATTTTCCATGTTCTTTGCTTTTTGCCCTCATGCTCACATAAAAAGTAACTATTCCGAAAAGAGTTTTGTGTTGTACCTTGTAAACTTCATCTGAAATGGAAAGATTTTAGCCTAATCCATTTCTATGCAAATCTCAACACTAATCAGTATTTAATTAGATTTCTAGTTTCATTGTAGAAACAAAGGTAGTAGTGCAAAGGTGAAAAAATACCCACTTAAAAAAAAAAAAAAACTACTATAGTCATTAGAGTGAAAAGAGATGAATAGTAATTTTATAGGTTATGAAAATCCTATTTGCTTTTTCTTAGTTTTCTTTTATGTAAAACAAACTTGTTCATCTGTGAGGTTGAGAAGACCAGTATGTCAGGAGTTGCATCGTTATCTTCAAGTATGTTAATGTTCTAACTTGTTTATAAAATTATGAGAGTTATATGTTATTAATGTATCAAAGAGATTCCTATGCAATCAGAAATGCGTCTAAGATACATATTAAAAGGAAGGAAAAAGTAGAGATATTTAGATTTTGTTTGGAGGTTCAACATTTCTGATCTTTAATTGGCATTTACTAAGCACAATTTCACCAGTTCAGGCATGTGACATCTAAAATTCATGACTGCACTCAGGCTAGGGCCTTGATTCTGAAGAATACTTCCATCTGCACATGTACGTGTGTGATTTGCTCTCCCTGCCCCGGCCCAGCTTTATTCTTTCGAGTGTAAATCTGATCCTATGGTTGATGTTATGACATCCTAAGATCCTGTTTTCCATCTATGAGTAACAGCTGTAATGCTTCTAATTTGACTGAACAAAGTACTAATTATTAACCTATAATTGGATCAGAATGTCTTTACCCTATAATTGATTTATGTAAGTTGTAGATATAGTAGTAGTAGAGATATACTGACTGACTACACAAAATTTCATTTTGAGAAGAATCCTATACTTGCCTACTTTTTTTAGGATTTAAACTGGATGTGGGAGAATTAAACTGAAAGAGTGGAGCGGGAAGAACTAGTCTCAGAAGCCCGGCACACCTGTATTTGCCTGTCTCTTCCACCATAAGCCAGAAGACTGCTTCTTCCACAAACTGGCGGCCTCATTGTTCAGAAAACACACCTCTGTTTCTACCTACTTCCTCACCGTGCTATGAGTAAGAGCTGGGAAAATCTCTGGGGCAGAGAAAATTATCCTCTTTTAACAACTCTGAATCTTGAGTCTAAGCTATTCTCTCAAAATATAAAAAACATGGGAAAAACTTACCATTGGGGCTTACATATGCTGTTTTGCCCAAAACAGCTGAGAACTAGGTCAGTGGGCTAGTCTAGGCTTTAAATTTCCAAACAGAAGAGACCACTAGCTTAAAGGTAATGTTGAGTTATTTAAATCACTCATGAAAAATCTGGTAGGACAGATATGCTATAAATTTGAAGGTAAAGTATTATAATGAGATTTTTGTTGAGAAAGAATAAAAATGAGATTTGGAAGGAAGAAGCAGAAATCTGTAAACAAGAATGAGGACAGATGAGAATTTGAGATGAGAGCTTTTTTGGCAGAAGATACAAGGGAGGTAGTTTAATAATATCCATGGGGAAGATAGGAGTATTGAAGGAAGAGGGGCAAACAAGAAAATAGGAGATTTTTTTGGAAAATAGTAGTTTTGTTAGCATAATACTATGATCTCAGAGGAACTTTAGTTACAGGTGACAAATCTGAAAGAAGAAGTAAGTTCAAAAGGTCATTTGGGTTAAGCATTTTGTAACTGAGAGAATCTGAGCCTGGAGTTAATATTTAAAAAGCCTTAACTCTGTCATTTACCAAATGTCTAACCCATATAATACTATTGATGTCAAATCTGATTTATCAAAAGGAAGAATTTGACCCAAGATAGTTCTTGAAGATATTGTGTATAAAAATGCTGTGTGTGTAAAATTGTGTATAAAGCCAAATGCTTAGCTGATATTAAATAATTAAAACATTTGTCCTCAACAATATTTTATGTTTGTAGGTCTTTTTTTCTGTTCATTGATCAAAATGATACCATGTTAAAAAATAAAATTTGACTGATTATTCTAATACAACCCTGTCCTGGTTTCATCTGGGATAGAGTTAAATTTCTTCCTATTAGCTGGTATAGTGCTGTGCTTTGGATTTAGGATGAGAATAGTGTTGATAACACACTGATGTTTTCAGTTGTTGCTAAGTAGTGCTTATACTAAGTCCAGGACTTTTCAGCTTCCCACATTCTGCCTGCGAGGAGGTACACAAGAAGCTGGGAGGGGGCACAGCCAGGACAGCTGACCTAGGCTGGCCAAAGGGATGTTCCATACCATATGACGTCATGCTCGGTATTACAAACCCGGGGGAAGCTGGCCGGGTGGGTCACTGCTCGGGGATGGGATGGGCATTGGTCAGAGGGTGGTAAGCAATTGCATGCATTGTGCATCACTTGTTTTGTATATTCTTTTATCATTATTATTATCTCTTCCTTTGGTATCCTATTAACTGTCTTTATCTCAATTCATGAGGTTGTTTTTTGATTCACTCCCCCATCCCACTGGGAGAGAGGGGTGGGAGTGAGCGGCTGCGTGATGCTTAGTTGCCAAGTGGGGTTAAACCACAACAACCCCCTAGATATGAACTTTCCATTAATATAGCCAGAACATCTCAGTACTCCTTTGATGTAGTTTTTATTTTGTTTTGTTTTATATAGTTTCACCTGTACACCTTTATTTTACATTCATTAGTCACTGTGCCACTTTGACCAGGTCTTAGCCATTCTTTTAGACTCCTCAGTAGTAGGTTTTCTAGTTAAAGTAAACAAAAGGGAGAAGTAAATATTAAAAAAAAAAAAAAGTAAAGGTGATGTAGATATTTGTGCTTTAGAATTCTAAACCAACGGTTTAGAATTATAGAATTAAACCTTTTAGAAATATGTAATTTCTGTAAACTTTCTTGTTGTCTCTCTTGCATTGTGGGAAACTGAGAACATGCAATTACTTGTTCTACGTTAAAGAAATATCATAATAATGTATTATTGTACAGGTGTTATTGTATGAGATCAATGTATATTAATTTTATATGGTTTAAATAGTTAATTTGGATCTTATAATTTCATTTATATATTTATTTAAAATTATAAAGTTGACATTATAGTCAGGTTTTATTTTATTAGAGCTTCAAATTTGGAATGTAGAATGAAATTATGAGTTATGAAAAGCAGTAATCACCCAAATCGTGATATGCTCTTGTGTTTACAGTGTAGTCCTCATGCATTCCTCGGGGCCTTTTCTCTAAGTGTGCAACTTCATTTCCTTCAGTTAGGAGGTCTAGACATGCACCATAGAAAATGCTTTGGAAAAGAGCCTGGCTGCAAGACAGAGGAATCTCTAGTGATCTCTGAGAGCTCTGTGGTCTGGATGACAAGCTTCACAGAGTACAGAGAATCATCTCTGAAACTAAATTATTTTCTTGATTTTTATTCACTCCTGGAAATGAAATCATTAGCTATTTTATCTACCCTGAACAATCAGCATTTTTTTATCTGTCTGTCTTGTAAAGCTGTGTCCGTCTCTCATATATTATTTTTACATTACCTAACCGTACATATACCTTCTGCTTCCTGCAGAAGGACGTCGTTGTGCTAGGATGGCTGAATGCGTTATGCTGTGTGATGAACTGCATTTCTAATAGGAACGTGCACCCTGAAGCAAGCAATGTCTGTTTGTCCTTATTCTATCTGGCTAAACAATGTTAAAGAATTGCCTCTGCATTTAGTAAAGGGGGAATGAATATGCATCCTCTCATTACTGCTTTCTTTAACTGGTATGACTGAAGGAGAATCATGACGGAGAAGAAAGGAGAAGTAAAACAGAAATCTTACTGAAGAGTTGCATATGTGTGTGCTTTCTTTAGAGACAGAAGTTTATTGGTAAGACGGTGATATGGGATCAAAGAAAAAAATGAAAGCCACTATAAAACTGCATCACAGTAGACTAATAATCAATAACAACATAAATAAAAATGTAGCAGCTAGACCTATGATAGAATTTACCATGTTGTTGCTCTTAATTCTTTATAGTTTAGGTACAGGTCTACTTATATGTTGAACATATAGTGAAAACTTTTAGAAATTAACAAATACTGAACAAGGACAGACTGACTAGTCATCACGCAGCTAATTTTCCTCTGGTTTTAGGCAATCATCCACTAGACTGTTAATTCAGAGTGGTTTAGAAATGAATACTTTTTCTTCTACCACACACTATTAAATGTTTCTCAATACTCCTATGGAAACCATAAGACCTGTAAAAAAAAAAAATCACAAAGGTCACACCTATAATGTAATACAGAAGGAGAGCAGAAAAGATAAGGACATTATCGAAATCTCAGTTCACCTGTATAAAATCCTAAGAACCACATACTCTTGAGGATCTGATCCTGAAGTCTAATAATACTTTTTGCCTAACAATTATTTTTAAAGTGTTCCCTGTCCTTTGTAAAATAGCCAAGAGATTGGAGCACTTTACTTGAGGGATGTCAGGTTTTGGTCATTTCCAACTTTAGATTGTTTTAACTGTAAGATAAAATAAGGTACGTAAAAGGTTTGCTTGGATCTTCACTGCATTCAGATGTTCTCCTTCATTAATTTGACAGTCTTGAAAGCTTCCTGAGTATTGCTAGCCATTGAAATACACTGTCATGACTCTTACAATATTAATTCTCAAAACTGTCCATGCAAATTCTGTGGACACTGCTGCTGTTACTTTGGTAACTTTCAGATACATTGAATTGTAACAAAATTAGTAAGTTATATGGTAAAAGTTCATTCACATGATGCATAACATCTTAGATTTTTGAAAGGCATCTGCTTCCATTTAGTCATTCTGGGCCTATTATTTTCTAAAATCAGTTTTCTAGTATCCTGAAAAACACTACCAGAATCCAGGCAAACCCAAAGAAATTTCTAAAGCATTTATCTGAGTTTCATTTAACACAACTTATAGTCTTGAGATACACTGTGTGTACTGGTCATCTGGAATGCATCCAGACACAACAGAAGACAACACTCCAACTATCTGACATCCTTATTTTAGGATGTGATGATGTTCACATTAATTCAGTATTCTGCACTATCACAATTCAGGAAATGTTTCCACAATCTTGTTTTGCTGCCTGAGATTCCAAGGAAAGTAATCTTTAGCTGGTCAATAGTAACAGCAGGTAACATCTTTAGACTTTCTTGTTAGGAAAAAAGCTATCTAATGAAAAGCAAATCTCTTATCTGTTTCACAACTATAAAGAAGGAATATTTTTCAAGTTTGTAGTCTAGTTCAGAATGAAGGATTGTCATGGTTTAACCCCAGATGGTGACTGAATACCACGCAGCTGCTCACTCACGCTCCCTCTTCCCGGTGGGGTGGGGAGGAGAATCAGAGAGAAAGGAAAACTCATGGGTTGAGATAAAGAGATCACCAGGGCAGTGAAGGGAAAAAAATATTACTAAGAAAAATAAAAAAATCTAAGGATAATAATACATTTAAAATAAATGATGCACGATTTCTCACCACCGGAGGGCTGATACAGCCCATCCTGAGCAGCAGTCAGGGAGCAGGGATATTCCCCGCAGCCATCCCAGGACAGCAAGTTCCAGAGCGAGTGAGTGAGGGAACAAACAGCCAAATGAACAAACAAGCAAGGCTCGAACAAATGAAAAAAAAAGGGAAAAGAAAGGAACCAGAAGGGAAGTGGTCCACCGACTGACCCCCACTTCCACTGTGCATGACATCTATGGTGTGGAATACTGTCTTTGGCTAGTTTGGATCAATTACTCTGGCTGTGCCCCTCCCAAGTTTTTGACCTGCACATCAGCAAAACCTGGGAAACTGCAAGAGATGTTCTTTATCTCTTAGCAGCAACCAACAACATCAATGTACTATCACCAGTCTCCACACACTAAATCTGAAACACAGTAGCTGCTGGAGACAAAACTATCTCCGTCCCAGCCTAAACCAGGACAAGGATCTATGAACAATTTTCAACATATAAATGACTGTACTTCAGAGAGATGTTAGAAGCCCCAGACTTGGGTACAATTAAAGTCAGTCAAAGTAAGGAGATCTTAGAATTCAGCATAAATGCAACCTAAAACAAAGATCTTTGTCACTAAGAGTCTAGGTAAGGTTCAGTAGAAAGGATAAACTTGCACTTCAGATAAGGCTTTCTTTACCAATCTACCTTAAATATTCTCTGGTTTTGCTACACTGATATTGACAAATCTGGGCTTGTTTAGTTTGGAAGCACAATACAGAACTGCTGCAAAATACTTTTTGTTGCAGATTTTCCAAGATAGTATTCTTTTCACTGAATTTCCAAAGCTTTTGAGGATCACTGTAAAAAAACATGAACAATAGGAGAGGTAGAGAACACTGACACTTATTATGTGGGTTGAACCCTACTTAAAAACATCATTCAGATAAGTAAGACCTTGACTACATCTGCACAACTCTAACTCATAAGAGTTTGATTACCAGTTGCATTCTGGTATGTGCTGGGAAAATAAACAAAGCACAGAAAATTTTTATGGCAATGTCTTACTCCAAAGCTCTGGACTACATCTGCCCTGTTCTAATGGTTTAGATATTCACAGAAAACAAAAAAAAGCTCAGATGAATGGTTAACTTTTTAAAATTCCTATAGCACATTTGAGGTGGAGAGCAGAAACAGTTAATCATCCAGGCAACAACCACTAATTGGCTATAGCTATGGAGAAAGTAAAAGAAATTGGCTTGGGGAGACGTGACAAACAAGGCCATTGGTGGCTTATCCCAATCACCTAAATTAGAAAGCAATAAACAGTGAAAAAATAGCTCCTTGTGAGGAGCACCTCATGCATGGATTTCTGACACAGTATAGAAGTGGAATTTTTGTGTGTGGAGACTGGGCCACCAGCCAGGATCCAGACATGTCAAGTTGTTCCTCTAAAATGGACCAGTGGCATGGAGGCAGGAACCTAGGTTAGTGTGAGTCTGAAGTGAGGGAGTGTTGTAGAATAGAAATCACAGAATAGAAGCCTTAGCATAAAAACTTTAGAATAAAAATTGCTGTCCACCTGCTCTTCCTATCCTATCTAATAACTAAATTTTATGTCTTGCTATACCTGTCGCTCTTCATAATGAAGTTTTATGTCAGTCAGTAGTGGGAACAATGAGGAACACCTTTAAATACCCTCATGACACTCCTATTATCAGAAAAAATACTCCTCATAAAAAGTAGAAATTTGAGCCCTAACACTGAATGAGTAACCTTCCAAATCGTAAGGGTCAAAGCATACTCCTGGAACTGTAACAGTATATTAATGAACAAAGCATGCAGTATAGATCCTAAAATTGCTGTTCATTGAGGATTATACTGTACTTCTGCTTAAGGTGTTTCTGGACCTTTGCTGAAATTAGAAAAAAGAAAATTTGTGTTCCAACATAGGGAAATATTTGAAGGAAGATAACTCCTAAATACAACAGAACTAGTAGTAAATTGTTCAAATATTCAGCTAAACTGAGACAGAAAAATTATGGATAAAGAGGATGCAACATAAGAAAATATATTTCCAGTGAACAGAAGAAATTTGGTGGGTTTCATAAATGATCTTCTCAAAGAGAACATTAGGTATATTTAATATACTAGCAAAAATTTTCCAACCTTTTTACCCTGGCATTCTTCACATTTAAAAATAAAGAACCTTAGACAAGATTTGCTTGTCCCACATTTGTATGGCACTTTCTTATAGAAATTAGATTACACACTAGCTTGAACTAAATTCATGCAGTTAATACATTTATCTTTAAAGGACCAGATGGTCAATTTAGTATTTAAAGTACAGTCTTAAAATTTAAATCTTAAATGAATTTGTCACCACTGTTTGTGTTTTTATGCCTTATAAATATTATTTTAGATGTAAAATAAGTGATATTTAAGTTCACTATATATATTTGAAAACAAAAAGACCCTGCAAAACTGTATATTGTGTTCTGTCCTTCAGGTTTCTTTTTTCTCTCTCCATCTTGTAAATTTTCGGAGTATTTAAACACTGTGCCTTGCAATCAATTTGTTACCAGTAGTTTTATTGCATTCAGTTTGCATCGTTATTTATTTGCTACAAGTATGTCAGTCTCTATCTTTCCATTTACTTGATTTTTTTTTAAAAAAAAAAAAAAAAAGAAAGAAGCAGGGAGGAGTGTTTGTCTCCCAACACCACTATATTTTCACCTTCTTTCTTATTAACCTGGTTGAAATTGGTTTACCCCAAAAATGCTTCTCAAAAAAAGGTGCATATTTAATGAGCAGTTTTCATTACATACAAGCAAACGTACTTAGACAAGCTTAGCCGTAATAAAGGGTGTTATATGAGCACTGGATAAGTAATTTGACAGGAATAAGAGCTTATTTAAGCACTATGATTTTAAGGGAACACTTTGAACTTCACAGCATAAGTGTTCTTTAAAGTTTAGTATTAAGATCATGATCTTGCTACATATTTTTGCTTTTTTTGTTTACTTACCTTCCAAAAATTTGACCTTGGTTGTTTTCTTTGGGCTGCATTCCAAGAGACTCTGACTGAATCGAGTTTTCCTTGTTCTGGCAGCCAAATGAATGGGATATGGAGAGGAAAGAGAATTGTGTTCAAAATGGATGTGCTTTTTCTCTAAGAGAAAAATGAAAAGCTCAAAAGAAAAGCAGAACACAGAGCTAATTTGTTTTGCCCTTTAAAAAGAAAAGGAATTTTTTAGAAATGAATTTTAAATAAATATCCCTGATTTTGTCCCTTCTTTAGTCCCTCACAATACTCTGCTTCAGAGATCATCCATGTCCCTTTCAAATCTCCGAGGAATTTCTTTTCCCAAAATTTTTAGTCAGTTTCTCATAGACACAGTCTCTCAGGACAAGCAAAGGAACATAAAATTCCTTCTGGAGCTCATGGGCACATCTGAGAGGCTCCATAATAATCCAGAAGGGCCTACCCCTTAGCGTGACTGCTTGGCACTGCTTCTGCAGTATTCCTAGGCTGGGCATTTTTAGTTAAATTCCCCAGAAGTTTGAAAAATTCAGGAAGTCTGTTTTTATAAACAAACTCCCTTCTATAAACGAAGGCATACCAATTACTAAACAATAGGACATCAAATGTCCATGGATTGTAAATGGTATAACTGAAGCCAAATGTATAAATGCCTGACTTCTTGCTGGGCTCCCTTCAAGGGAAAACTACTAAAGCGGGTGTATCAGACATCACACTGAAACAAGCTTGAAGAAATAAAATAGAAAAGAGATATCTTTTATTAAACTAATAAAATAAATGCTTTGAAAGAAAATATATCTTATTTCCTTGTAGAGTAAACAAAATGCAGTACAGTTGTCAGAAATATCATTGCTTTTAGAATCACTCTGTTGTGTTAAAGCAATTATCTTTTGAGCAAAAAGACATTACTTAACCTTCTTTTTGTGCATTTTTCTTTCCTTATTTTAGCTATTAAATTGCTAATTGTTTTTGTTTGCTATTTTTATAATGAGTCTTTCTGGTCTACTGAAGCTACCATTTATTTTCACTCCTTGCTCCCTGACTTTACATCGGATTCCAAGTGAAGCTTCTTCCTAGGAACACCACATTTTTATGATTGTCAAATATAGCTGCAACAACAGAATTGCAATTTTAGAAAGTCACCGTGAAATTCAGCATTCTTATTTTAATCTTTCATGTTCCTAAATACCTGCAATTCAAAATCTGAGTGTTCAGATCTCCATCTATTCTTATTAAATCAAATAACTGGGTAAGCAGTTCAATATAGTACGAAGAGTAGTTATGTTAGTAAATGTCAGTACTTGGTAAGATTCATTGTGTTATACTGTTCACCATTTGCTCAGTACCAATGTTTTCTTCTATATTTGTTCTGTGTGCAGATAGTGTAGGCACAGTAAATGATCTGCAAAATATAGATTTTCTTTTGTCTTGATTGGTTGCTAGAGTGGAAGATTCCTTAAAAAGAAACTTCTAGTACTGTGCTTGCCAAAGTTGTGTAAAAAATAAAAGACACAGTTGGAGAAAAAAATAAAACCCCGAGGGATTACAGTAAAACCGAAAATGGATGAATGAGAAAAGAAAGTTATATTTTAAAGCATTACACATGTTAGAAGAAAAAAAAAAAAAAAAAACAAACAAAAAACTCAGACTGAAAGCTAGAAAATTGAGTGAAAAAGAAAAGAGTATTCTTTTTATTAAGACAGAAATGTAAGGTGATGTATGGATCTACTTAAGGTTGTAGATAGAGAATCAATCTTGAAGCTGGATCATTGCAGCCATTTCTTTGAACATGTATATAACACTTAAGTTCAGTTTCATTCTGGGCAGGCCTACAGACAAAAAAGTGCATTTGCCTGAAGAACTAGTGAACAAAAGTCCAGTAGTCCAACTAAAATAAAAGGTTTTAAATGTGCAGTTTATCTGCCCAAAAATGAAACTGCGGTCTTCCTAGCTGCAAATTCCCTTTGAATGTACTGAAAAGAAACAGCTGGAGAAATACACAAATAGCTCACAAACAAAAAGCAAACAGAAGTTCTACTAGAGGTTACAGACTCTTATCTAATAGCTAAGTAGCTGCTTTGTGTCTGAGCTATTCTCCACAGCCCTCCTGAACCTGCAGACCCCGCCCTGCACTTCCAAGGAGATCAATAACCATCATCAGTAAGTACCACAATATGGGAAGTTACAGTGTGTAGACTTCTATTTCTTAAATTAATGTTGTTTTGGGGTTACTGCAATTGTGAATTGGACATATACAATCCTTCTACGAAACAGAAAAGCTATACAATCTGCTTTAATGACTATTTATGTGTTCTACATGTAGATGTAATTTCTGTCTTCAAATGTATTTTGCAGTGGATAATATATGAGGGTTATGCACATAATCACTTTTTTCGACTTTGAACATTTTCACAATGATACTCTTAAAGGAGAGAAATAACTGCACTCAGAATGAGTACAGGAACCTAGTTTGAGTTACTGCTGGACACACTAATAAAACGCAAGTGATCATCTGTTCCTATATACTCTATGGAGGAGTTTGGTTTAGGGAATATTTACTCTCCTAGAAAAGACTGCACTGTCCATGAGCTCTGTGGTACTTTATCTTGCTCCAGTGTGAGAGCTCCTGACACCCATCTCCAGCTGGATTATAGATTGAGCAAAAACAGGGAATATTGGAAAAAAGAACTTTTATTTTAAAACTTAACAGGATTTGAATCTGTTGCCTTTTACAGGGCAGAAATTCACCCGATTATGTGTCACTTGCTTTTTTTCATTCTGAGTTTGGTGGGAGCCAGAAGACTTTGCCTTACAGGGAGGTAAAAGTCTAGTCTGCATTTGTTGGATGAGCCTCCTCATGT
The DNA here is from genome assembly GCA_000699545.1 of Podiceps cristatus. Classification (NCBI taxonomy): domain Eukaryota; kingdom Metazoa; phylum Chordata; class Aves; order Podicipediformes; family Podicipedidae; genus Podiceps; species Podiceps cristatus. The sequence goes on from JMFS01022795.1 coordinate 19,349, forward strand.
GGAAACCAGGTTATGAAGGCAAGATGCCAATAGACATTAAATGCTAACTGGTATCTTGCCTCTCTATAAAATACAGAAACATAAATATAATAGCATATCTCTGTTTCCAGCATGAGCTGCTAACCTGTAGCTGGGGTATTATTCTGAGAGATAGACAAGCAAACAAATTTTACCTAGATTTCTTGCATTTTACTTGACTGTTATAAACATTTTACAATAGATGTAAGTGAACACCAGCAAATTTTAAAATAAAATTAATCTACTGACATAGTTTTGTAAGTGTATGTGTTGGTTTTCATTTGTTTCTCTGTGTTTGTTTTTCCTTTGCTTTTCCTTTGCTTTTCCTGCTAGCCCTAGGAAAATGAACATACAGTTCAGGTCAGTTTAGTTCAGTAAGAAACAGTCTTCTTATTAAAAAAAAAAAAAAATCAGGGGTGAAGGAAAGAAAATACCTATCTTTTAATAAGTATTTTACCTTCTGTCTGATATTCAGAACAAAGCATCAATCATTATCCCATATGTAAAAAATATATTTGGACTAGGTACTGTATGGGGAAGTTCTACCATAAAATACCAAGGAGAAAAGAAAAATCAACCACAGACAGGCATTCAAAATGGAAAAATAGAGTACAGTGACTAAAAGCTCGTAACAATAAACAGGTTCTTGTAATAGTAACACCATGTCAATCTACATATCATCATTGTTTCAAGGCCAGAAACAAAATTAGAATTCCAGTTCCAGAAAAAAAAAAAAAAAAAGTACACAAAAATAACAAAAATTGAATCCTTATGAACTCCTTTGATGGGGAAAGAAGAAAGAAAGAAGTATGGATGCACTGTTTCTCCAGAGAAAGCAGAGCTTCATTGTCAGGGGTGATCCTTGAAGACTTGAACCAAATCTCCGTTCTCTGCTCTATACTGTTGTGATTTAACCCCAGTAGGTCCCACACAGCTGCTCACTCACTCCCCCACAATGGGATGAGGGAGAGAATCAGAAGGGTAAAAGTGAGAAAACTCATGGGTTGAGGTGAAGACATTTTAATAGATAAAGCACAAGCTGCATGTGCAAGCAAGTGAAAGAAGGAATTACTTCACAACTTTCTGTCAGCAGGCAGATATTTCGCCATCCTCAGGAAAGCAGGGCTTCATCACACATAATGGTTATTTGGAAAGACAGATGCCATGGCTCCAAACATACCCCTCCACCCTCCTCCTTCTTCCCCCAGTTTTTATTGCTGAGTAAAATGGCATATGATATGGAATAAAACTTTGGTCAGTTGGGGTCAACTGTCCCAGCTGTGTCCCCTCCTAGCTTCTTGCCCACCACCAGTCTACTTAGTGGTGGGGGCAGTGTGAAAAGCAGGAAAGGCTCTGGCCATGTGTAAACACTCTTCAGCAATACCTAAAACATTAATGTGTTATCAGCACTGTTTTCATCACAAATCCAAAACATAGTAGCACACAAGTTACTATCAAATAGTAACTCTGAGTCCAAACCAATACAGATAAAAGCTCAAGCTTGAGACACATTTACTGGGCTGCTTGTTTTCAGGAAGTTCCTCTCTCTAATATACATCAGAACTTTAATTCTGGGCCTGAGAAAATGTTAATTAAACTGATAAATCTCTATTAAACCATTTTGGAGTTCAGAAACAATGTTTCATGAAAATAAGATAGAAGAAAAACAGAGATGGTGACAGGGGAAAGATGTTCTGTCTACAGTGTGATGTGCTCATTGGGTTTTTTTATTGTGTATTTTTATCAGGGTTTTGAATAAATATATTTCTTGATTTTAAAATATGACTGTAGAACTTAATTCCTGACTGCTTATTTTTCCTTCATGTTAGATATTTGTACAGTTCAAAGTCAGTTACAGAAACATGGCTGGTTTCAATACCCCAGAACTATCAACAGATGTTGACAACCTATTTAAAGGTTGTAATCCTTTCCCAGGAGAATAAATTAATTTAGAGAAGAAAAATATATCCTTATCTCTTGTTTTAGTAGTATGTAAGACATTATTCTGATTTCTTTAACTATCAGCTCAAAATTGCATTGTGTAAAGTCGGTATAATTTCAGCATAACTGAGAGAAGAATAGATGAACTGGTCAACAATAATTTTGCAGTTTGAGATTGAAAGAAACATAATTCAAGCTAAAAAATATTTACATAAATCTGTTCTGAGCCAATGTCGTGGTTTAACCCCAAACGGTAACCGGACCACGCAGCCGCTTGCTCACCCCTCCCCTCTCAGGTGGGGTGAGGAGGAGAATCAGAGAGAGAGCTCGCAGGTTGAGATAAAAACACTTTACCAAGACAGCAAAGGAAAAGATAAAAATATATTAATAATAATAATGTGAAAGGATAACAGAATATACAAAATGAACAATGCACAATTTCTCACCACCTGAGGACTGATACAGCCCGTCCTGAGCAGCAGTCAGGGAGCAGGGATATTCCCCCGCAGCCATCCCAGAACAGCAAGTTCCAGAGAGAGTGTGAGGGAACAGATAGACAAACAAACAGGCCCAAATGAAATAAGAATAAGGTAACAAGAAGGGAACATGAACAGAAAGCGAACTGAAGAAGGAATCCGAGCCCAAGAGCAATGGCTGACCCTCACTCACACCAGCCATGCCGTCTATGGCATGGAACACTCTCTTTGGCCAGTTCAGATCAACTACTCTGGCCGTGCCCCTCCCAGGTGTTTACACCTGCACATCAGCAAAGCTGGGAATCTGCAAAATGTCCTTGATCGTTCAGCAGCAACCAACACCAGCAGCGTGCTGGCACTGTGTTTCACACACTAAATCCAAAACACAGGAGCTGCTGAAGGCAAAACTAGCTCTGTCCTGGCTGAAACCAGGACAGCCAAACACATTCTTTTGCTAAGTTTCATTTGCATATAGACTATGTAAAACATAAACCACCACAGTAAAAAGAACAGTATATAAACAGTCAAAGGAAGAAGTTTACAAACAGCCAATAGGATGAAATATAATATAAAATGCATGCAACCAACTTCAAATTAGGTACAAATTCATATAAATGGTAATTTATTTGTAGCTAATTCATGATGGAAGACAGGGTTACATTGCAGATTAATTAAAAAAAATGTAATTCGTCTCTACATTTTAATGAGGGTTTTAAAGCTTTTTCATTTAAAGTCAGAGAAAAATGCTGTGGGCATCAATAGGAGTTAGACTGGGCTTTTAGCCACCTTGGGTGCAAAGGGTATCTGCAAACCCAGAAGGTACGATCTTTATTTAATAACAAGGATCTGGTGTCCAGAACCTGTGAATATTTGCTGGTAAGGCAAAACTCACAAATGTATAATAAATCCTCTCCCCAACGTCACCTATGAACTCAAGTTTCTACATGCAAAACCTACAGAATCACTTGAGAGACTAACAATGTACATCCCCTGCCCCTACTCTAATTTCTGCATCACAAGGTACTGGATCTTCTTCAGGAGTCCTTACATAAGTATATTTCTTTTCACCTTGGACCACTTTTGAGGATTAGTAATGTGTTAAATAAGTAAGTCCAAGAAAGAACAGGTGAGCATTTAATTTCTTCTTCCCACTTGTAATAAATCAAGCAATGAGCACATGTAGAAAGTCCAAGAAAAGAATGGGAAACTCAAAATTCAGTCAATTTTTAAAAATTGAAGGATGCTGCCTGACTTTCACTAATGCTACTGACGTCCTTTAAGCAGGGACGATAAATGCTGTGATCTGAGGTAATAGGCACATCTATCTTCTTTTGGTTTAATGGAAACTGAAAGTGTTCTCAGAAATGGGAAGGAAAATATCTCAGAAACAAACAAAAAACTCAGAAAGAATAAGTGGAGAACATATTTAAAATCACAATAACAACCTAACACAGGTTACAAGATTTCATTAATTTATACCACATCTCAGACTTACAAATGAGAATATATTGACACCAATTATATGTTAATGCTAACAGTAGCCCTTTTAAAAGTTTATACCTAAAGAAAAAGTTGGCTTCTGCCTAGACAGTGTAGACTAGATTTCAGATTAGATTGTATAGAAATTATAAATAAAATCTCATTCCCGTGTATAACTATTCACAGGAGAGTCCTGTAATTGCTGCCAGGCTTTTCCAAACCCAAAGAAGAGCTGATTTGGCTCAGCATAGCCTGAAGGTTGGAAACCACTGCTCTAGGCAAAAGACATGATGGATGTTCATCTCTTAGCTTAGCCTATGTGTGTGTGTGCAGCGGGCTACGCCATTTTTAGCTGGGAGAAAAATAAATCATAAAAATTCCAGAGACTTTATTTTTAGTCAAATACTTGAGGGTTAGTTTCTAGGTTTAAAATTATTCAAAATAGTTGTTGTTTGTCAAAGAGGAAAAAATTGGTCTAGATACGTATAAAATTTACCCTCATCTGAATTCCAGTTAGCAGCAGATTTATATTTATTACTTAAAGAAATAAATTATTCCAAAAACTTCATAGTAAAATTACTAATACCCTTCATTTCTAGTGACTGAAATTTAACTTTGTAAATTAGCTTGTCACTATTTATAATTATACAATTATGTTATACAGAAACTTTGGAGTAAATTCCCTGGGTGAAAGCTCAGTAAAAACTACTATTTATAGAAAATAAGTCAAAGCAGTTAGGGAGAAGATGAAACAAAAAAGTATCTGTTTCATTTTTGTACATACATAGGTGTCCTTGCTGCAAATGCTTAGAAAAGCTTTCAGTAAAAGTTGTGAATTTATGTGAATATTCACAAGTCAGTGAGAAAACTCATGCACATAGTTATGTTTCCAAATTTATGTCCGAAGGTAAAGGAGAGAAATGGAGTTGCTTGTAAGACTGGGACCTTTTTCCCTCAACAAACTTCTAGGAGATAAAGAAAGCTGCAAAAGAAAGTTGCTTGGGTTTTTTGTTTTGTGTCAGGGTTTTTTGTTCAGTTTTGTTTTGTTTAGTTTTGTTTTGTTTTGTTTTACTTTCCCTGTAGGTCAGTTAAATTCAAATAAAGTTTTAGCTGGCAGGTTAACTTGAATGGAAATAGTAAATCTGTCCTGTCTTTGACAGAAATAGAAGGTATTGGCTAACCTCAGTAAGAAGCACATCTCTTTTCACAGTAAAGAAAAAACTGAGCACAATTTTAGAAATAGACACTGTTAAGAATTACTGATAATAGCCTTTTACTCATTACTCATACATGTATCAAACTTTCTTGTAAGACATCTTATTATCATGTAAAAATTTTGGTTTTAATTTGAAATATTATTGAGGTTTGTGTGCTTGTCTTTTCCGTAAAGAATAAATTCCAGAGGGGAAAAAATACTATTTTATTTGTAAAGTTTGGATTCTTAAAGTAAACGTTGATGGTTCTGTGTTATTTCTTACCAAACATTACTGGATTATGTGTCTCTTTTTTTGGCAATTAGGACTCTTGTCTGATAAAATGTACAATAATTACAGATATTAAACTGTCCTATATTCGTAAGGTTATTGAGGCACAGCTTCGTTCCTGTAACGCAGAAAGAATATGTTACTTTTATTCGTCTTCTATTCATCCTCTGGAAAAAGATATATTTGTTTTAGAACAGTTTTATCTGATTGTTTAAGTAAAAGGAATAAATTTACACATATTTGTTCTTGATCATAACACATAGCATTTCTTCAAATGAAACTAGTTTGCTTTTAGAAAACGAAACTTTGCAAAAGTTAGATCTTTTATCTCCTTTTTACAGAAATGTATAATAAGCCTCTCAGATGTTTATTTCCGCCATGATCCTTTTTACTTATTAATGTTTTATTCCTATTTCAGTCTTTTGTATTTTATTATTACATACTGTTAGTACAGTTAATTGTTTACTCATCTATCAGCAAAAGTCTTTTCTATTTATAACATTTTATAAAGTTTAGCCTAATGCATTCCTGAAAGAAAGGTCATTTTAAGCATACAGGATGACCTTTCATTTTTTACTAGAAAGATTTAATTCTGTTCATTACATTTAGTTTGTTGTTTAAAGCTAAACATCAGCATTTTGCTGACAGATTCAACTCCTTACCAAACCTCCTGTGTTTAGAAGTGAAATGATAAATGATATCCTAAAACTACAAATACAGAACTCACAAGCATGATTTTTTTCCATATATGAAGATGTAATTTCTTCCACTCATATTTTTTTCTTTGAATAATAATTAAAAAAATGCTTAAAACTTAAAGAAACTTGAAATAGTCAACTCTGCAGCTGCTTCTTACACTTAGGTTTCACAAATGTCCTGTGGACATACTTTATAGGTCTGTACATTTTGTGCTTGCGTATCTTCTGTATATGACATTTTGAAAGCAATGACAGAAGTAGATTGTAAAATGATAAGATTTCTGAGCCACACAATAAAGTAAGACTTCATGAATTTTTCCTGCACACACATGTACTCAGTCTGACCCTTTACTGAAGACCATAACTTTTTTAAAAAAGGTACTATTTCATGATTTAGTGGGTGTTTTCAACCAACATTTCTGGTCATACAATCTTCTTAATGTAAACTGATGTTTTATAGTAAAATTTTTCCTTGTAAGCTTACATATTCTCAATAATGTGTGTAGAAATGCAGTTTCAGTCTAGTTTATGTATATATTCTGCATCATGAGTATTTAACATTAGCCTGGTGCAAACCTTGTGGCTGGTAAGGAGGATAGTGATGCTCTTACTGTACCACAATTTAGTTACACAGGTGAACAGCAACAGGAATTTTGGTATCTGTAGAATTTAAATAAGGTCCTAGAAGTTTTGAGTCTTCCCCAGCTAAGCAACACCTCAGTGAAGGTTTTGATTATCTGAATTTTGAATGCGGTCTTCAAAACTCTTTTTATTCCAAGACTTCAAGCAAGTAAGGTATTTAATGTAAAGAACCTATGATCCTTGCCTGACACTTAGGTCACAGGTTTTAATTCTTTTTCATTACATAATAATATTATTACCCTTAGGATCACAGGGTACTTCAGTTTACAAGGGACATCAGGGGGTCTCAAGTCCAACTTCTTGCCCATGACTCTGAGGACAGACCATGTTACACAGATCTTGATCCAGTTTGTTCTTAAAAACACCAAGGGTAGAGACTTCACAACATCTCTGGGCAGCCTTTTTCACTGCTTGAATGTCCTTTGCAGAAAAAGTTTCTCTCATTTCCGTTTATGTCTGTTGTACCTTGTCTTCCCACCACGGAGCACTGTGAACAGCCTGGCTCCTTTGTCTTGATGACCTCATCATCACCTAGGGGATGAGAAACATCTCTTCTCCAGTCTGAACAATCCCAGCTCCTTCAGCCTCTCTTTATAGGGTAAGTGCTCCCGCTCCTGACTGTACTGCTGACTCTGCTGAATGCATTCCAATTAACCAGTGCCTTTGATTAACTGGGGTGCCCAAAATTGGACACTGGATTCTAGATACAGTTTCAAGTGCTGAAGAGAGGGGTATAATCGCCTGCCTTTGACTTCTTCGCCATTCTCTGTTAGTACAACTTGGCAGGCTCTTGGCCTTCTGTGCCGCATGGGCACGCTGATGGCTCATGGCCAGCTTTCTGTCTACCAGCAGCTCCAGGTCTTCCTCAGCAGAGCTGCTCCCCTGCTAGTTAGGTCCCAACCTCTATTACCCCATGGGAGCTCTTTCTTCCCAAGTGCTGGACTTGTCATTTGTTCTTGTTGAATTACACAAGCAAAGATAAACAAATTTTGTCTTAATAATAGTTTATTACTCTTTCCATTTATGGTCTTTTGTGGATCTGTTTAAGAGCAACCATTGGGCTAATATGTACAGGATTCAGACAGGAAAATGATGCCAGTATCTCTGTGTTGTGACTGCAGCGCTACATTGAAGTAAAGGAGTCCTGATGGGAGGAAATCCTTATCAGTTTGGTAATGTGGCTTTTCTAAAAATTACAGAACTTCTGGACCCAAAATAGTAACCGTACTCTGTACAATGTATGCTTGTTCTCCATTTCAGCGTATTCACTCAGTAAGCTTTTCCACAAATCTTGCAGCATTTTCTCCCTGGTCCTGAACAGGCTATCTTGCCCTACGAGAAAAACATGTCCTTGTGAACTGTACGGGATAGAGGCCAAAGATTTTCAAGATAAATACACTGAATGAGAGTAATTAAGATTGAGGAAAAGTATATTAATAAATTAAAGCATAAAATGGATAAACAGAGAAAGCAAGTGTAGATTCTCAGAATAGTGAGAGTAAAAGTGCAATAACTGTAATTCTCGTGCTTCCTGAGTCTGATCAAGACTGAGGAGTAAACATCACTCTTTCATTTCCCAAGTCTTCATTTGTACATTCAGTTAGTCATCTAACAAAAGCTATTCTTTTCTGTTCTTTTCTGTTTTAAAAGAACTGTAGCAGCACTGCCCTTATGAATACATAAAAATCTTTTCCAGTTACCCTCTTAGTTGCTTATATTTAAATGACATACAGGTAATCACAATGAATTTTTTAAATATTTAGAAGTAGCTGAAGCAAGTCATTTATAAGTAAGCTCTTTGTATTTACTACCCTGAGGAATGAGTTCTTGCTGCTGGTTGTGGAACTAAATGGCTTTGGGTTCTTTTTCCCTTTTATGCATTCATATTTAAATATATATCTATGGCAGGACTGTGCGTGTGGGGCTGTATGTCTCTTTATATAATAACATGTATTTTTATGTTTGTTCTTTTTCATGATTTAAACAAACTTGAAATATTTTTTGTTAAATTGCTTCCGGCTTTTACTAATCAAAAATTTATCCTGAAAGAGACAGACATACATATGTATGCACATGATTATTTATTTATGGGGAAAAGTGGCTAAAATAGACATGAATATTACCAAATATTTGAACTTGGAATGAGAAGAAATTGAAAGTGGAGAACAGTTTCTGTGCTGTATCTCCTGAGAGATGCATCGAGGAACAATCCGCTTAAGAGAAAAAAACAGATCCTTATCCACGCTTGCACTGAAATGGTCAATTCCCTTTTATTTGTATGCAGATGAACATATTGAGTAATCTGCATCTATCTGTTTTAGAAAAGTTCAACACTGTCATCGATTTAGCGTGTGCATATGTATGCAGACATACTTAAGTCTGCAAGTGTGTTTATGCATGTGCATACAGTGCCTGTCACTTGTCTGTTAACTAGAACACAAACACCTTACATTGAATGACAGAAGAATATAAATTAAATAAGAAAGCCTCTCCCTGCAAAAATAAATTAATATGTTTTGTGACTATTCAGTTTTAATATCAGGACCCATATATCAAGCTATGAGCTCATACTGGATTCCTGCATGAAATTATACATACACTCCGTGGTTAAATGAATGGCCATGAAGCCCTTCAATTCTGTCAGCATTTTTCCTGAGAACAAAGAATGTTGTTGTTTTTTTTTTTTTTTAAAGCAATGTTTTCATACATAAATAAAATAGTTATGTTGTCACTAACAAGAAAAGGTTAGACTGTGTTTTCTATATTTTTTCTTTTTTTTTTTCTATTCTATTGTTCTTTTATTTCTTAATATTCAGTGGAAGGTATGTTTTTTTTACTTTATTTTGTATTTTTTAATTACAGTGATATTCTTCTTCTGAAGTCTTCCTAGATTATTAAACTGATAATATATTAATAAGACAAAGAGAGACTATCTTAAACCCTGTGAAGCAAGAATGCTAAAGTGATACAGTCATTATAGAGAAAATTTACTAATGCAAGAGGGACATACTGAAGTGAAGGAAATTATTCCTAGTTAATTATTAAAGAAACGGAAGTGGACAAATTAAATTAATTTTAAATATTTTATAGAACCAGGAAATGTTATGACTTTGTGGTCACATTTTCTAAAATTATTTGTTAAAAAAATGGAAACTTCCTATTCAGATCATAGAGATTTTGATTATTTTTAAAGCCATTTTATTTGAGTAGCAACATTTTTCTTCCTTAAATCAGACTCTTATATTTCCCATAGTTCGTGCTTTGTGGTAAAACTTGCTACTAAATTTGGCTTTAGGCCAGAAAGCACAGAAAATTCTGTTCTATAGCAATATCTTCCTATGATTTTCTTGTTTCTTGTGAACTACTAACTCAGATGGCTAACTGGAGTCCTTTCTTTCCCTTTTTAGTTTATTTTAGGGGTTTTTTTTGTTTTTTAGGTTTTAGGTTTTTTAGGATTACATTTTTTTTGTTAAGTTTACTTTGTTGCATGCTAAGCTTTTTGATACAGTATTAAATTTACTTTTCACTTAATCTCCTGTTATCAGAGCTGTCCTGCATATATATAATATATAA
>KL260211.1:0-22430 GCA_000699545.1 Podiceps cristatus
GCTCCCCGCCGGCCGCCCCGCGGAGCGCTTGCTGCTCCTGCTTCAACTTCTAGATAATTGAACTTGTTTTCCATCATTTTCGGTAAAAACCGTGACAGGATAGATGATGTAACGTGTGCACATCGGTCTCATCAGGAGGAGTCCTTTCTGCTGTTCGACCACTAGTTCAGCCGTGCCCCCTTTATTTTCTTCTGCCCTGTTGCTTTTAGTATTTCTGCTGCTGTTACGTGAGCGTTATTAATCAACCTCTGTCTGTTTATGGTGGAAGGAGGAGACAACTGCTGGCGTTCTGCTTGCTGGTATCGCTGATGGCAGATCAGCAAAAGTGGAGAGAGTGACTTTTTGTTTGTTTTCTTTAATTTCACCAAGGAGAGGCCGTAATACTCTGCCTGCCCCGAAGATAAGCCGTTTGACAGCAAGTCAAACTTGGCTTCTAACGCTTGGGGCAATGATATTCTCAAATAATCTTTTGTTAAGAACAAGTGATCTGATAGCAAATGGACTGTATCTTTATTTCAGATTGTCTTCACTAATGCACGCATCCATGCGCTCCTTAGCTGTAATATTCTGTTGAGAATTTAAGCTCTGCAGCATAGACTAAGTAACTACATAGAAAACAGCACTCTCAAAATTCGGGTAAGTACTGGATAACTGAAGGCTTAGGAGATCCTGTATTGTACAGGACATTAAAATAACAGGCACTTTAGAAGAATTAGTTCTTTGGAAATTAGTTTGAATGGTGCATTTGAGATGGAACAGAAATGTGTTTTACAGGTGCCTTGTTTGTCAGATGTGGCGATAGCTGGTCTGGTAACGGAGACATACTGACTCGCTGGCCTGTTTGCAGATGGTGGGGGTGGAATAACTGCAGTCCCCTTGGTGTGTGGATTGAATTCCTCATTGCTTGTGTATGGAGATAATTAATTACTGTGGCTGACTGAAGCTGGTTTAGAGTGCCTTTTACTCAAACATGGTACTACAGCTTTAGATGGTATTGCCTGCGTCTTCCTGTGGACATCCGAACTGGTTGTGGCAGTAATGTGTGCAGCTGGACTCAGCTTCAGTTCCAAGATGCTGCTGTCTTAGAAAATGTTGCTGAATGGATCTCTGGAGTCCCTGGCAATGTTAAAGGCTTTTGGATCATTTTAACTTTAAAAAAAAAAAACAAAACCAAAAACAAAACACAAAACAAACAAACAAAAAAAACCCCCCCCCAAAAAAAAAACAACCCCCAAAAAACCCAAACCAAAAATGAAGTTCACCTTGATGCTTTGGTGTGTCCATTTATTTTAGTAGCAGTGAGGTTCTACTGCGTAGTGGATTACAAACACTCAAATATTGAGGTTGAAATTGGTTCTTTAAACTACAAGCTTGAGCCTGTGCCCCTATAGGAGTAAGTTTTGGCTCAAGTGCTGTAACTGACACTTGTCTTCCAGTGAATACCTGTAAAAGAGGAACCTGTGTCTGCGTTGTCATGTATAAGGATCTCTTCAAATTAATAGCCGAAAAAGAAATAGTTGACTTTGAAAGAGTGAGGGAACAGCACTGTAGTGTTAAGCTGACATGTTGAGGGTAAATTTTTCAAAACAACTTATTGTCAGTTTGCATTAAGTTATTTCTGTCTTTTTGCACCCTCAGCTGCTTTATCTTGAGGTGAAATCTTGTCACCACAAAGTGGTGTTTAGCGGAAAATTCAGCCTCTGAAAGAAAAAGAGAAATAGCTGGGAAAGAAAGACCTCCTGAGCAGAACCTCAGGTACCTCAGAGAAGAGACTTGTATTGTTTCCATGCTTGCTACATAATTATGGGGAATAAGAGATGAGGCTTGGTGTATTACCTATATACTAAAGTGTCTTCCTGAGTTCTTAAAGCTCAGTTATCAAGTGTGCAGCCACTTGTGTAGTTTCTGTATGGCAAGTGTATCGCCAAATATGTTGTCTTTTAAGACTGCATAGAAACTGTTCCAAATTGTTTTAAAATTGATTACAAGCAAGTCACATGTTTAATTTTTTGAATTTCTTAGGATTAAGTGAAAAACTTGTAGTTGTATTCACTAAAACATGGCTCTTGCCATATGACAAATCTTGATATCAGTGAAGGATTTAAATTCTCTTTAGCTCCTTTATTGCTTGTGTTTAAAATACGGCTGTCACCAACTCAGTTTTGAGGCTTACAAAGGAAAGCTGCTTCTTACTGATACTAGCAAATATTTCCACAGTTGATCTTGCTTTCCTATAATCCTCTATTTATTTTTCAGTAATTCAGTACTCAAGTACAGTTATTCTTGCTTTTATTTCAGTGCTGCTGATTATTTTCCAGTAGACAAGACTATTGTGGAGATAGGATATCATGGGAAAGCATGTGCTGTCATTTATATTGTATTTTTGAAAGAGGAAGCAGGGTTCATATTTGAAAATGGGAAAACCCTTCATTTCGGATTAAGTAAATGTAAACATGAGGAATTGAGACGATAGGAAGAACCAGTCCATCTTCTTTCTTTTGCCAGCTTTCTGGGGTTTGTGCACAGTGCATCCTTTCCAGCCTCCTTTAGGTGTTGGTAGGAAACCAGCATGCATTCTTAAGAGTAGTAATGGCTGAGGTTGGACTCTTATTATGGTAGTGAGCAGTGGGAAAGGCACTCCTGTGTGCAAGAGTATCCTTTAGGCGTTGGTAGGAAACCAGCATGCATTCTTAAAAGAGTAGTAATGGCTGAGGTTGGACTCTTATTATGGTAGTGAGCAGTGGGAAAGGCACTCCTGTGTGCAAGAGTATCGGTTCCTGAAGGTTGTTGTGCCTCAATCTGAGCTGAAACAACAATGTTTTTGTAAGGAGGCTGAGTGAGCAAACCCCTGTCATACAATGAAAGCTCTTTCATGTGCTGGGTTTAGCATCGTTGTGCTGATCAGTGCAGTGCAGTAGGAACGGTATATGAGATGTAACTGGTCACTTGTGTATAGTTACTTAAGATCTTGGGTTCACTTTTCAGAAGTTCACTGAGCAACTTGGAGAAACTTTTTAGAGTACAAATTAGCAGATCAAAGCTTTCACTGGTTAGATGACTGGTGTGTTCCTCAAAATTCTTCCTCTAGGGAGACAAATGCAGCTTGATATTGCTGTTGGTGGGCCAGGATTTCATCCTGGAAATATCAAATCATTTCCTTTAAATCAGGATATGATATATGAACTTAACTGCTGTTGAGCCTGTGCACTGTTAAGACAGGAAGTGAAGACGTTTTAATTGTAGAAGAGAGTTGATGGGATCTGTTGTAGCTGTAAACATAAGGAAAGCAGCAGTGAATGGCAGTTCAATGTTACACCACAGTATTTCATAAAACTGTAGTGATAGAACTAAGCATTCCTTCTCTTATTTAAAACATACACAAATAATCCATCATGCTCATATCCCAAGAGGCAGAGAACTTTTAAAGTGCATTGCAGCCTGTTAACTGGCCCCTTAGCAGGCTGCGGTATTTGGGAGTATGAGCTGTGCAGAGCACACAGCTGTTGCCACAATAGCTTTTCTCCAGCTGTCATGCAGAGGTCTGTCACGAAATACCCCACATTCCCTTCTAACTCAGCTCTTTGTAATATTCAGGTTTTGTTGCTCAAAGGGAGTACAGCCTAGCAAATACCTAATCGCCCTCTGCATTTTTTTTATCCTGCAGTTGCCATTTACTTCATGCTTTTTTTTTTTTTTTTGTTAAACTGAACAATGTATTACTGGCTTTCTTGCTGTATACTGCTAAAACCAGCTATGTTTTATTCTTTCAAATCTGCCCCTCAAAATAGGGGATGCTTTTGATCAGAATTGTTAAAATTGTTTGTCATACTGTTTTTCCTCTTCACAAAGCTATAGCTTTTGTTTTGTCACAATGATGTGTATATTTTTCTGTACTGAGTAGACTTTGGTGACTTACAAGAACGTATTAGTTAATAAATGTCACTAGAACCTTGAGATAGTAGTGACTGCATGTAATTCAGTGTGGCTGAGTTGAACTTAGTTTGTCGGTCACTGTGGTAATGCACGAAGGTGTTTGAGACTGCTAAACGTGATATAAAATGTATTATATATGGGACGGTCCAGTGTTTGTTGGTTTTGTTTGTTTTTTTGTTGTCTTGCTGCTTTCATGCTGTATTTACAAGCTTAAATCTCACTGCCAAATTTGTAAAATAAAGTATTTTTCCTACTGCTTAGTGCTCTACTAACTAGTGAGTAAAACGAGTTGGATGTAGATTTCTTGACTCTCTAATGTTAATATCAGACACTGGTCTAAAAGCAAGCATATATGACTTGCAGATGGATGGTGAGCAGCTGTTTAGACTTTTCTTTTTCCTTTCCTTTTCCAAGCAGCTACTTGCGCAAGACTCTTAGTTCTCATTAACTAGCAATAAAGCTAAAGGTGGGTTATCTCAAAGTATCTTTTATCTCTGACATAGCTGTTAGGCAAGAAAATAACTTACTCTGAATTTTATGGTAAAGCTCTAAAATAGAGTAGTAAAGCAGATTGAAAAGCAACAACTGAAAATGCAGCTGGTGTTTGAGCTGGCGTGCTGGATGTCAGACCCTGATGTCTTAGTGTGCCGCTTTTGTACGCTAGACTTGCGGGATGTGAAAATCCCTCTCCAGTTTCTAGGTATTCTGACTAACCGTTGCTGACCTGTCAAAAAAAATGTTCTTCAAATAAGCCCATAAGAAAATCAAAGGAATAAAATGCCGTGAATTCCAGGCTGCAGATTCATGCAGGGCTGCGCTAGGACTGGTATGCTTACATTTTGATAAAGCATGGGGCCTTCTTAACGGTAAGGAGTACAATGTAACGCAAGGTGACAGAATGCAGTTTGGGAGAGCAAACGACTGATTGTTGGCATCTGTTGAGGTTAAAGGTGGGAAATAAAAATCCTAATCAAAACGGAGCACCTGTGATGCAGTCACCTGGAATAAGAAGGCTGCTTGTTGCACTTCTTGTGAAACTTGAACTGCTCCGCTCCTTGCTTCCTAGAGTGCTGCTGCCAAACGGAAGGCTTGTCTCGATTCGGTTAGGTGTAGGTCTGCAACCTGAGAAATGTAGTAGGTGACTTCAGGCTTAACTGGCAGGCAAGAAGGAAGCGTGCGTTTGCATGGTGGTGTTCCGGTGTAGCTGGCGATGCTGTACAGCATCGTAACGTAGCCAGCAGGGACGCTGTGCCTTAATGTGCACATAGGGTAGAACTGAGCTGGGTTCAAAAGCTGGCATAAATTTGGAGCAGTGCTTAAATTTTGAGATGCTGATCATTCCAGTTTTGAGGAATTTACAATCCTTTCCTAAAGTGAAATTCCTTTGGGACAACTTAAACCACACTGCAGTCAAAAAGCACCTTTCCATGTGTTAACCCCTAGCAGCAGTTGCTTATATAGCAAGTAAATATTGACATACCTTTTGATTATCAGGTTGTCTTCTACTGCCACTTGCACAAGGAGTACTGGCACAGCTTTTCCTGGATTACTGGCTGGCATGCCCTTTGCACTCTCAGGGATGAATAGGCAGCCGCTGGCCTGTAGCCCTGTTCCTCCTTCCCATGCCAGAGGGAGAGGCTCCTGCTTCTGGTTTTGGCTGGATCTCTGAATTCCAGTATTCAGTAGTGGTGGTAGAGGGTGGCTCCTGTGAGTAGAGCCCTTATATTGAGAGAATTTTGAAGTACCTGAATGGCTCATGTTTGTATACCTTGTGAAGCCTGTCTGCATTTACTAAAAGCGTTACCAGCACTGAAAATGTGACTGAGCTCCTTGACGTACCCAAAGATAAATACCAGCTTCATGAAGTGAAAGTAGCAGTCTTCTGGCTAGCTGCTAGGAAGCTAGGTTTTTGCAGACCTTCCCAAATGAGTCACTCTTCAGGTCTAGACTGCTGTGACACAAGTAGGTAATTTCTCCGTTGGTTCTGATGATTCAGGTGTCTGAACTGTACTGGTTTGGTAGTCTTGTCTTCAGTTATCGCCATAAGCACTGTTAAAGGAAAACGTAACATCTAGGTAAATGCAGCACGTATTATAAATGTGTTCTATTTCAAGTAGTATGTAAAAACAGTGTTAAAAATGAAATCACACCTGTAATTGCCTTTTTTTTTTTTCCCCTTTTCCCTGTTGCTTTGCATAAAACATGCCCAAAGATTTCTGGGTGTAACTTTGTTCAACCATGACAAAGTTTTGCTAAAAGGGGTAGACTTAATGGCATCTAGATTGAAAAGCCTAATTGTAAATAATACCAGTAGGCAATGGTTCAGTGTTCGCCTGGCAAGTGGTTTGCTGTACGAAGTTGCTGGAGTTCTGTTTTGAAATGCTGACAGATAGTAGCAGTAACCTGTTACTAGAAACTTAGAGAGTTGAGTTGGATCACAGGTGAATTATTTCTATCTGAGCAATGAGTGAGGCCCTGTCTTGAACTGTATCTTTTTTTACTAAGAGAGGTACCCTGTGATTATGAACAATTTTTTTTCTTGGGTCTTTTTTACCCTTTGGTTTTTGCCTCTTTTATGTTCTGTCTCGCAGATTAAGTGATTGCAGTTGGGGCCAGGATAGCCTGTAAGGCATTCTGTGGAAATAGGTAATACAAAAGAAAATATTTCTTTCCTGTCTTTATAACTTAATTACTTGTAGTAGGTAGCAGACAAAAAGGATGTTTACTTAATCTGTTTGCTTTGCCTTTTCTTACTCATTCTCCTCCAACAACACACTGTGCGTATACTTAAGCTAGTCACATCCTAATGTGTAAAATGCCTGATACACAGCACTACTTCTAGACAGAACTTTCATGAGGTTAAAATTTACTTTTTTTAATAGATTGCTTACTGTTACTAGGTTGCTTCTAAGAGGGCTGGCTGGAATGCGGTGCGTGGCCTGTTCATGGTTAAGGTAAAGTAAGCCACATGTTCACATCTGAAGTGCTTGATCTTGCGACTAATCAAGCATTGTGCGCAAGGGCTGCCCATCGTTCAGGGGAGGTCAGGGACTCTTACCTCTGGCTGGAAAGGCTGGAGAACTCGCATACACTTTACCTGTCCTTAGGCGTAGGCAGAGCCTCAAACCTGAGCTGGGTGGGAGTTACTGAGGAGCACCGCAGTGCACTTCTCTGTTGGATGAGTAAGTTCTGTGGCGAGTTTTTGCAACATACAAGTGCGCTCACGTAAAAGCTCACAACGTGCCGAGAAGGTGTCTCTTCCAGAGGCTTGTGTGGAGCCTCCCAAAACGGCGGCAGAAAGCGAGGGCGGTGTGTGCGGCCCCGGGGCCCGGGCAGAAGCTGGTCGGGGCGGCGTGCTGGTGCAGCTGGGGAGACTGAAGGGCCTTGGAAGTGAGGGCAAGTTGATCGTTTGTTTGCTTTTTAGAAGGGACAGCCAGTGGGGAGGCATAAGGCTAGGGAAATGTTTTTACTCTTCAAGCCTGAAGAAACAGGGCTCTGCTGTAATTGAAGGTTTATTTGATAAGCTAGTACTACCAGTAAGGAAAAATGCTCAGAAGGTCACCACGCTGCCACAGCGATTTACCTCTACAGCTATTTACTCCATCTAGTTCACTGAAACTCCGCAAGTGATCAGAGTTAAAAATAACCAGGGAATGTTTTTACCCGGGTTCGGTTACCCTGTCTGGTTCCCCGTGCAGCTCTGCAAACAACTTCATCTGGCAGTCGTGCTCGTTTAACCAGACCTGCACCAGCTTCTCAGCTGTGTCCAGAAAGTAAACTCTAGTTTCTGGTGAATCTAGATAGGAGTGAGTTCAGACAGTAGGAATGTATGCAGGGCACTATTAAAGATAGCATAAAGTACCAGCTGCTAGGACCGGCATGCATTAATAATTAACTAGATGTTAGCACTGACACATAAAAATGCTACAGTTCAAGCAAAGGAAAAAAAAAAGTGTAACACTAATAACCAAAGTACCTTACAAAGATCTTTATGCAGAAGACTTATGAGAAGCATTATTTCTCAGCAGATTAACCTTGGGTACACATATTCATACCTATCGTGTGTCACTTTCCTCAAGTCTTTTAAGCCAGAAAATAAACTTGAGCTTGCTCACAACTTACAAGCAAATTATTTTTCCAGTCCTGTTCTGAGTATTCTGTAACTGTAGTGATATATGTTGAGTCACTAGTTATATTTGCTAGTAAAAGGAGAAATTTTAAAATCACTGCAGTTAGAGTTTTTCTGACAAAGCTAACTTTCTCAGCTCATGTCACGGAGCATCTTCAGCATTCCTCATTTAAGCAGATGTAAATCTATGAACTTGCAAACAAATCTGAATATTTTGTTTCTTACGTGGTAAGTACACTGTGAAATGGTAGGATGCCATTGATAAATCTGTGTGAAAAATCTGGCATCTTTGTGTAGAAAAGTGATCTGCTAAATTTCTTCTGTTATTAGGCTTACCCTGTGTAAGGAAAGTAAGTGGGATTATGGTAGTATGTACTGCTTGAGGTAGGGGGGTTCTAAATTGCATGTTCCTAATAGTACTTGTGTATATCTCTCCTTTTAGAAAGATACTTTCTAATCATGTGTAAAAATTAGTTGTTGGTAATATACTGGTGTATGTGCTGCTACCTCTACTCCTTAAGAAAAAGATCCTGTTAAAAATGCATGCAATGTTTTCCTCTACTCGTGCACACTAAGTCGTCTTCATTAGCAAAACCTGGTAATGTAATGGTGATGTATTTAAAAGGATTCTGGCTTTGCATGACCCAGCATTACTAAGAAGGCAATTGTGTATTTTAACTTAGTCTGCAATTATGAGTGCATTTGAACTTTGTCTTGTAGCTTCAGTTGCTGCTTAGGATTGTTTTCCTAGCAGTTTGTCTTCGAAGTCCTCCAGAAATATACTCTCCTTGCCCTTGCATCTTACTCTCCTGCCTCCCCCCAGACAACAATCAATGTTAGATGAGTCCTGCCCACATGCCCCGCTTGAGATTTCTAAGGCACAAATGTACGTGTTGTATCATTTTGATTGCCTACAGTTTGACTTTCCTCTAACTGATGTTCCTCCTTCCCGTGAACTGGGTTCTCGCCTTGCTGGGAGTTCTCAACTTGAGATCCTGCTTAGGGTCTTAAAATACCACGGGTGGAGACAACATCCTCCTGTGCTCGGCAGCGCTCCTGTAGCACTGCACTGAATTCGGGAAACTTCGTTGGTAGGTGTATGCCATGATAAGCAATTTCCGGACCCTCAAGTTTGAAAGTAAACCTGTGAGGCAAAAATCCTTCTTAGCACATAAACAAGGCGAAATGGCTCTTGTAAGTTGAGCTGAAAGTGTCTTGCCTTGCTGAGAGTATTTAAATGAGAAGTCTTAAACAGTGGCGAGAGATCTTTGTCTCTGTAGGGGGAAGGGAGGGTGGGTTGGTAGTGGGGGGTGTGTATGATTTTGTTGGTGTTTAGGGTTTTTTGTGTAGTTTTTTTGTTTGTTTGCTTTTTTGTTGTTTGTAGAAATTAAGTGTTCTGCATGTGGCATCCAGTGGATGGACCACTTTGAACATCCTGCCTTGCTACTTTTAATGCAGGCTTTTAGCAGGTTGCCACCAACCCACAGTGCTGCTCGCTGCTTCGCTTTGGTTCAGATGCTCATGCTTCTAGCTCTGTCAAGTCCAGAAGTCCCTTTCCCTTCCCATAAGCTAAGGGAAAAGGTATGCTAAACTGCTGTACGATCTTGTGTATGACTTCACTACTTCTGTAGCTTTGGTGCAATATTGTTTTATGTTGTGCAAGTGATACCACCAGCTGCCAAAGTTCAAAAGCTTAAAGCTCTCAACTTGTTTGATTACTGCAATAATTAAATGTTTAAGCTGTATACCATATCTCGATTATGGGAGGCTTAATCAACTGGAGGCAGTCCAGAATCATCAAGAAATCATCAGAAGGGAATCGGGCTGCTCACTGTACTTCTTGAGCATGATTTTAGCAGTAAATGTTACATGAAAGCAGGTGTTCAGCAGTAAAGATAATTTAAGATGCTTCTGCTTCTAGCAGTTACATGGTTCATAGCTTACTCTGTTCCGTTGCTTCAGCTGTCGGGGGTGATGCTGTAAAAAGGATCATAAAAACCCAGGTAAAATTCTCGGTAGCTGATGTGGACCAGCTCAGTTAAGCTGAGACCCGTGTGGGGGAGGGATGGGACAGGCACAACTTCTGCAGTGGGTTAACCACTGAAGGAGACGTGTGTATAACTGCGTGTAGCCTTCTGCAACGGGGGGGGGGGGGGGGGCGGTTAACCTGTTCCAGCTCTGCTGAAGATGGAGAATGAGACTTAAACGTGAAGAGCTGCAAAATGCCTCCTGTGCATAATACTGATGAGTGATTCCTGTTATCTGATCAGAGGATGTTCAGCTGAAGTCTGTCAGGCTTTAGAGTGTGTCAGATCAGCTCATGGAGCAAGAGGTTTGATTTCTTTCAGGTTCAGCTGGAAATGTCAGGGCAGCTCTGAGGCTTCAAGCTGTTGTGGTCTTCTGACTAGTCTCGCTATGGTAGGTGCCTGCGCGTTGCTGAGACTGCGAAGGCTGAAAGTTAGCTTGCTGCCTGTCAGTGGGTTCGCTCTTTGATCCCCTCCGGTGTGAGTTCTGAGACCGTTGCTTGGTGCGAGGAGACATTTTTAATTTGAGTGTTCTACTTTTAACAAGGATGTTTAAAACCTGAAAAACTATTGAATTCCTGTATCTGTGGCCTAAATGGACTAACTATAGAAAGTATTTTGTCTCCTGTGAAGTTTCTGCTTTGCTTCTATCTTGCTGGGAAGGTACACTTAAAGATATTGATGCATGCATCTCAACTTTTTTGAATTTAAAAAAGACACTTCAAAGCTCAGCTTTTGAAGTAGTTAAAGACAATTTTTTGATTTTTGTTATCTAGAAACTTTTACACCTATTAGAATGGATATAGTGTGCATCAGGTAACTGAAGGACTTGATAAATTATTTTCTTGTGCAACTAATTTTTCATCATGCATATTCTACAAAGGATGATGAAATTCATTAATATTTGAAAACTTCAATTTGCCCAGTGTCTGTGTTGATGGGACTGAATGGGAAAAGAGCCTCAGATCTGAAGTAGCTGACTTCCTTGTCCCAATATTATCTGCCTTCTTCCAAGTAGGTTACATTCCACACATTTTTAATAGTGGCTTCCCCTCCTCCATAGCTGCTTTGGCTTGTTTTGGGGGGTGGGGGGAGGAACAGATGACACACTTGAATATTTTGACTGACACAGCAGCTTCTCCCCAAAAAAGGAAATAGACAACAGAATTTTGAGCAGAATTGGGAAATTATCTGATCTGTGCTGATTGGATATCTGTTCAGTGGAATTCTGACCTGGGGTTTTAAAATCCCACTGAATTAGGGATTTTGCTCAAGGTTTAAGAGTTTGGGATGTTTCTGGTTTTAAGAGCTAAACTTGAACCTCAGTTCTGTGTTCTGTGCATTTTTTTCACTTTACAAATACTCTGAAGAACATAAACAAAAGCCTTGCATCTCTTGACATGGTCTCCCGAAAAAGGCGCTGGCTGCCTCCCTGCGTGCGGGAAGGTGGTGATCTGGAAGAATTTGTTCAGGGTGATTGCAGAAAATGAATAATTTAAGCTGCAGCCACTTGGTCAGACTAGGTAATTGAGACCGAGTTTTCTAACAGCTGAACAGCTAATGTTAAAAACTTCCTGCAGTGCATGTGCTTTAGATATCCCTAGATTTGTTTTTATGTCTCATCTTTAGGATCTGTCAATCACTTCCTAAACATGAAGCATGTAGCCTGTCAGTGCCAAAACATGTTTGAAGAGGACTCTGTAACTCTGCTTGCTTTCTGGAAAACCCCCAAACAAAAAAAAAAAAAACAAAACCCAAACCAACAACAAAGAAAACCAAAACCCAAACAAACAACCAAAAACAACAACATGTTAGTGTGGTCTTGATTCTTTCTGTACAACAAGTTTATAAGGTGTAGGGCCCATCTACTCAGTTTTGAGCTTTGGTCATTATGAAAGGTTGCTTCTAACACATGCACAGGAAATGAGTCTAGAAGGCTTACGATTTAAATTAAAATACTTTCTGATGTTGGAAGAAAGCTCAAAAGAGAAACTACTTGCCTTTAATTGGTAGCATCCACCCTGTTCCTGTAAATAACATTTGCTTTTCTGCATGTTAAAAGCTGGCAGAGCTGTGTGGTGATAATGCTGTGTTCAGAGGTACATTCACACATGGCTATGTGTGAGTTAACCAGCAAGAAGATAAGGGTTTCTGCTTGTCATACTGATGTACTGCCTGTCTGGAGACTTCACCTATGATTACTGGAAATCTGAATAACACTGAATAGTCCATTATTCTAAGTATGATGAAGTTGAAGAACCTGTTTCTAATCTATAAAATTGAAAGAAACTAATGTGCTTTCCTGTGGTTTCGGTGCAGAAGGCTGGCTGCCTGTGCATTCCACACTGTTTTCTCTTCACTGAATGCCTTTACCACAAGATCGCTGCTTGGTAGAATATGGGAGCGGAAATAGCAGTGGGTTTTCTTAAAATAACAACCAACAAAAAAACCCCTCTGATCAAGCCCCGTGCATTCTAAACCCTTCTGAAAGTAAACAAATTGAAGGTCTTTGCACACTGCTCACACATTTTAAGGTGGCATTCACTGTACTGCCACCTCTTTATAACTTTAAACAAAACATTTGCATAAGTTCTTTGCTCAAGAAAGCAATTAAATAATGATGTTCTCTACTTAGTTATACTTCATTGTGTGTGCCTGTCAGACCAGGGAAGAATATTGCACATCAAATTTAGAAGTTGCTGTATAGATTATTTTAATGAAAATGGGTGCTTTTAGGTGATAGAGTATGTTCTTTCCTTCAGGACAAGATGTTTTAAGCTGTCTTCCTTACTAGATGCATGATAAAGCCATGTTTTCAAGTGCTGCTAACCTGTTACGGTACTAGAGGGCTGCAGCATGCAGTGAATTTGGCTCGTTTGGTATGAGTTCCTCACTTCTGTACGTGTTATGAATTGTACTTGGGTAATTTATTTATTAGCTGCTCAATTTCTATCAATGTTGTGAACTTTCTTGGAGAGAGAACTTGAATTTCTTTTGTTTCTGATGTTTTTGTTTGGGGATTTTATAATTGTTCCATTTCATGCTACAGAAACTCCTGGGTTGCTGCCTTTCTTCTTGCACTTTGAATGGCATAGCTAATTCTTCTGGTGCTGTGCCTTGTAGCATCCACTTGGATTCTGGCCTCTGGAAATGAGGTGGGGAATGGATGGATTGTTTTGGAGGGGTCCAAAAGGCAGCTAAGAGCAGCAAGGTTACATTTCAGGAGTAATGGCTTGCTTCCTGGGAAATCTTACGGGACATGTACAGCTGAGAGGCTGTAAACTAGTGTAGTTGATTATGGCATTTGGCAGTGTGAGTTGATATGATAAAAGATCTTCCTTGTAAGTCACTACTACCCTGTGTAGGCATCTAATACCTTCTGTGGTGTTTGGATTCATAGTAGTATCCTCTTTTCTGAGCTTGCTATCTGCTCTAAGAGCATTGGTATAAGTAACTTTTTTTTTTTTTTTTTTTCCCAAGGCAAAATATCTTAGTAATGAACAAATTAGTTGTGTTTATGGCAGTGGCTGTTCACAGCATCTGTCCCGAAGGAGGCAATTCACTTCATTGAAGATTTGTGACAAGTTAGTAATCATAAAATCGGAGAGAGACAGTGACAGGTAGGGGAACCAACTTGTCTTAAGTGGATAAATAAAACTATCACAATTGAGTTACTGGCCCTCATCCTTCCTCACTTTGATCATACTTGTACATGGTTTAAATAATGCTTACCAATGCTTTTCATGATCTATATTAATCTGATGTGCACCTGTGTTTTGCAGATAGTGATGCTTTTCTACTCAACTGGTGTCTGTAAAGGAATATCATATAGAGAAGTTTGCATGTATTCTCTAATGCAAATGAAATAAATCATGTGATCTGGCTGCTCTGTGCAGGCTGATGGCAGCTCATAAGTTTAGAAAACAAGTTTATTTGAGAATTCATGTAAATTTTTTGTAAGAATGAGAGCACACAGGGGACAGAAGGGAAATCACCTTGCTGGAAACCCCCAGAACAAATCTTGACTTTATGCTGTTGTTAAAATGAAGTATCTGAATGTGAACCCTTAGTTTTTAAGTGTGGACCTTTAATGAGCCTAAAAATCCAAAAGCCTGCCAGTCTTCAGGATGGGATGATGAGCTGGTCAACATGAGTACGGTGTAGGAGAATAAGAAATGCTTTAAATTTTTAGTGGTATGCATCCCTACTTTCCCTTAAAATTTGAAAGCCTGCTAAAATACAAGATTGTGTTTTATTCAAAAACAGGAGTAGCAGGAGAAGAAAATAATTGATTTTATTTAAGTGAAATTTGGTAAAGAGCTGTCCTTGAAGGTTTGTGTGGACATACATGGGTGGCTCTGAAGATGTGTTTCTCTTAATGGGAAATGCCAAGAGAAAACTGTGCTCAAATGTGTTTACCCTTAGAAAGTTACAATGTTGCAGATTGATGAGAAAAATATTTTGCTTAACTGAGTTGAGCTGTGCTCTGCATCCTGTAAACTAGTAGTGCTTCTGCCCTCTTCTAGTTGGGAGGGGGCATTTTCCAAAAGCAAAGCATGTGAAAGAATAAGGTACCATCAACAGAAAAGAAACCCCTTTGGGTGGGGGGAGTCTTTGAAACTTTGAGACACCAGCAGAGACAAAACTGGAAATACCCTCTTGTACGTGTTTGTGTGTCGGCGCCGCAGATGGTCCCCTGAGGTTTTTAATATGAGGGTTAGGTAAGGAGTAAGGGAAGAATGCAAAAAGGAGGATGAGCATTTCTATATCTGATGGGTGTTTGCATTCACTTGGTGGTCTTAAGTTTTGTAGTTTCATTTAATAGTCTCCAGAGAGTTTGCAGCTCTACTGGAGGAAGAGCATTTTGATGTTAAAGCCCTATCTGCAGTATTAATTTGCTAGCCACTTAAGTAAGCAAAGCTGTGTTTACAAGCTTTAGATGACAGAACCAAGACTGGAGAATGGCTGTGTAAGTGCTGTGGTATCACAGCATGTGTGGCTAGGTTAATATTTGGAGCACTTGTGCTTCGCATAATGAATTGCAACACCCATAGTTTCATGAGAAAAGCTCTTCACCGGAGAGTTCAAGTTTTGCTTAAGTATCCAGCTCTTCAAAGAAATAAAGCGCTTTCCTTTCAGCAGTTTGTGTACTTCTGAATGAGGCTGGCTGTAGTGCTGCTCTGTCTGATCTTCAAGGTCTCCTTGCCCTCACAAACTGCGGGTAGAGAAGTGTTCAGGAACCGGTCCTAGCATACTGCTGAACAGGATGTCGGAGAAGAAAATACTAGACCTTGCTTTCCAGTGAGCCTAAGGCCTATGTGACTCTAGCAGATGCTTCTGGCTCAAGCTGTTATTTCCCTGAACAATGAGGGGTTGCCTGTGGATGTAGTGTTTAATGCAAATTATATTTTATCTGTTTACCTGTAGAATCAGTCCCACCATGGGAAGCTGTGCTGCTTGGTGTAAAACTGCTCCAGTCTTTCGTTTGCCACCTTTACTGCTACCATAAATGGCCATACTGTAAAAACATTTGTTGACTGCACTTGGTGTTTGATTATATAGCACCTCAGCTGGATGTTTGCTTGCAGCTTCTTGATGTGGTTTGTAATAGATGAATAGTGGCTTTTCATAATGTGCGAATAACTACTTTCACATTAAACTACAGTTTGTGGCATCTTATAGGGTGAAGCAGATCTTAACACGAGAGCAAGTCTGCTAACGCTTGCCTTTAGCGTAATGTGTCGTTGGATTTTGTTAATTGATTGGGGATGGTACCTTACAGGAGATGCATGTGTTGTGCTTTTTTTTTTTTTTTTTTTTTTCCCTTAGTTATAACAGCAGTTGGTTTAGGGGTAGTTGTATGCTCACTGAGGTATAACAGATAATAAATTATCTAAAAGTGTAAAAGACATGATTAACACCTAACTGCTTAGGTACACTAGCTCAAAGGTCGTGTGAAATATTTATCTAACACTAATGCCATAGATGTTAAGTAATGTTAGTTATCTCTATTTTTTTCTATTCCATGCGGTGTCTATGATAATTCTAAGCAAAAAGTAACTCCCTGTGAGTTTCCTATGTGTTTCCCTGCCCTGTGATTTGGTGTGATGCTGACTGAGTGGTACTACACCTGCAGGTGCAGAGACAAAAGGGAAGAAACACTGTGGTTGGTTTCAGTATAAGCAAATGTTTTGCTGGTAAATATGCCTTTTTTTTTTTTTTTTTTTTTATGGAAATTGATTTTTGCTTAAATATGTAGGCTGAATACTGAAGGCAAAAGCATTTTTAATAAAATTGGAGAAAGTAAGCATGTTTCCATTTGACGCTTACTCTTCTGACTTTAAAATCTAAAGTTGCTGAGGCTGAAAATTCTGGCACTGCATAAGAGCATTTGAATTGTGCTTAGTGGGGCTTTAGGATCTCTTCCATTTCCCTGTAGATCAGCTACCAAGCTAATTTTAGCAAGACAATGCTTGTAACCAGTTCTGCACTATGAAATCCTGCTTCCATGTCAGGATTAGCGCTCGATAGTTTGTTTCCTGGAATTTGAGTCTGTACATATTTCCCCATATGTAAGTTGTGACAATATAGGTCACATTGTGCTTCTAAAGTCGGCCTTAATTGGGAGGATAATGCCACTCGAGAGCTTGCTTCTGTCAACCTGCCTGGTGAACATTCCTGTTGTGAACGATGCGGCCGCGCTGCCGGAGTGTGCCTGTGCGCAGCTGCTTGCTTGGTGGAATGAGGGAGGGACATCCGTGCATCCTCTGCCTGGAAAGCATCTCCGCCTTGCTTGTCGTGTGAGTCTGATGTTGATGTGATTTTGTGCACACTGTCATAATAATGTGGGTAAAATAGGTACTGCCCAGTGCGATACTCCTGAGGTAATCATAAGCAAGTTGGATGGGGGGTGAGCTGCACAGAAAATGTTAGGTTGTATATAAACTTCAGGTTTTTGCAAATTTGCTGATTTAAAAGTGAATTCATTGATTCTGAGCAACTTTGTGCCACTGAGGTATGGATGTAAGTATAGTACAGGCATGGGCACAGACCTCAGAGAATTAAAACATAGGGGCTGGATCTACTGCAGAACAGTGTGTTTGGGTCGACTTCTGGGATGCTGACACAAAACATGGAACAGTAACTTAAAGCCTTCCCAAACATGAGTCCAGTGCTTTGGGGTTTTTTTGGTGATGGTGGTTTTATTTCTATTTAGGATAGAATTTTCTTTATTACCTCTTGTATTTCTTCTAGGAACGTCAGCTAACTGTCTCTAATGTAAAAGTTCCAATGTGCATGGCTTTTTGTTTCTGGCCTTTCAGAAGCAATGCTGCATTTCCTATTGTAAACAGTCCTGTGCACTGTACTGCAGCTTACCACTTGATGAGGAAGCCAGTCTGAATTACACTGTTGTCAGTTGTGAAGTACTAACTTTTGATCTTGAAATCTGCTGCTGGTGATAGTAGCAGAGACTATGAAGACATTCTCCAAGGATGTTAAGATTTAATTTCTCTGCAAGCACTGATTAGGCTGGAAAGAAAAGCATTGTACTTTGCTGGTATCTGTGGTAGAAAATACTTAGTATTACTTTTTTCAAAGTGGTTGTCCAGCTGCAGCTGTTTCAGTTACACACATCCATGCTGCAGGTTCATTAAACTCCTTATATTGGATTTCAAATCTTTTATTCTTACAGAAGCCTGGAGTTTTTGAAAATAGTGGTATTAATTTGAACCAGTACTTACAAAGCAGTAGTGTCTACATCTGTGAGACTAGCCTCTGTGTAAAATACTCCTGCTTTTTGACAGGCATCATGCCTCATCATGATTTTGGGTCAGCCTGCATCACCGAAATCTGTGGCGGGTATCTCTTGGCAGAGATGGAGTAGGATTTCTCTGTCTTGCTTCAAGGGTGGAGCAACTTATCATGTTGCTCTGCTAAGTTTGGTTGACAATGACCAAGTCTGGTCTTTTTTTCTTTCCCTCTGGCAGAATCGGATCTGTTGAAGGCTGTGCCCAAGCAGCTGAACAAAACAAAGGGACTGTTTGTGTGCCAGGAAGATCTGAACACACCGTCCCTAGTGTGAAAAGGCTTACACAGCCTGCCTTACCTCGGAAGAGATCCCCTTCCCTCCTTTTCACTCTCACAATTACGTGGGTTAACCTGACACCTTAGATAAGGCAAAAAATACTCTTAGACTTTTTGTTGTTTGGCTCTAAATCCCAAACTAAGGTTATGTGTACTTCTTGGTGTGTCTGGGTTAAAAAATCTGATGCTGAAATGTCAGTCTCTTGAAAAACCTCTCTTTGCAGAGGAAATGTTAAGGTTATGGAGACTCAGGAGTGACTGGCAGGTAGGTAAGGTGCTCTGTTCTTCCTGGTGCCTGTGGGAGCCCGTGTGCTGGCCCTGCCCGGAGTTGCTGAATCTGAAAGTACATATCACCTGGAAAAAAACCAAACTTGTTGACCTGCACAAACTCTCCCTGTATCTGACATTTTACTGCTTATCCACAAACGTCTGAGAAATGGTTTCAGGAGGCAGAAAACACATTTTCATCTTGGAATGCGGCATGATGGCTGATACAGATGTGCAAAAATACCTGGTCTTGGGGCAGGACAGGTGCCCCGACTGCTGAGCTGCTGCGGCTGACGGGACTGCGGCGTGGGGCTCGTATGCGTTGGGTCGGTCAGGCTGGCTTGGGACGGCTTTCATGCCATGTCTGTTGTGGTGCGAGGAAGACTTACAAACTGCTTTGTTAAAAGTATGCATTTAGCATGTTACTACTATTGTAGGGGTTTTTTAAGCATGAACTTTTTGTTGACAGCTTGCTACCTGCATGCTGTTCAAACATCCTTTTCTAAGGAGAAGTTGCCTAGTATGTTTTCATTTTAACTGATTTTGCTACACTTTTTAACATTATATGTGCATCCTGCAGCTTCAGATGCTAGCACTCCTCAATGATGAACACACTTTCAAGAAGTCCATATTTCATAGGTAGACAACCAATTCTTCCATTATAGTTTAAAATTTTTGTCTCAAAAAGATAACTGGTTTGTGTATTTTACTTAGCCGGGCGTGGACTTTTGGGGAAGGCTAGTAATAATTAGCATTGCTAATGAAAATAGATGGCTAAATAACACTTACAGCTGCCATTTCAACATTCTTGGCACTTCTGGTTACGGCACTTACAAAACTTAAAGATTATAGTAATTGTCTGCAGTCTGCAAAATGAGTCTAGACAGTCTAGTCTCAGGCCAAAAGGTTGGAGTTGAATAAATACATAATTTGGGCAAATAAAGCTATTAGAACTGTGCTTATCTTCTGACACAATAGTTCTTATTAGATATAAGTGCTATTTTATAGCTTTTTCCTAAATAATTAGTTTCTGATGATCAGTCAATAAATCTTCAAAAAATAAAGTACTTCAGACTTTGCTAATGAAATGGAATGTTTTCATGTTGGATATTGTCCAAGCTAGTGTTCAAAAATTCCATGGGATTAACTGTGGTAATAGAAAAAAATTATAGGACAGGAACTAGTGCATTGCTATCTATGACTACATTGATATCACAGTACAAATGAGATGTGTTACCAGCTCTGAAAGTCATCTTAACTTGTAATTACCTATGTGTTAATGATTCTGTCTCTCCCTCTCTTCTAACAGAATGAGCGGTATGATGAAAACTTCTGGGAGCTTTCACTCTTTTGGTTTAGACCCTGTTTTGCACATATAAGAGATAAATGCAAATCGGGGGGGAAGGCATCTTTTGAGAAATGCTGTGAGCTTCCCTGAAGTGTCTGGGCACTTAAAGGCGGCTTGCAGTTGGCTAGTGTCTGGATGGGGGACTTTTTCAGACTGCAGTTTGAACTGCCTGGTCTCCTGACCGTGCTGCAGGCAGCAGGGAACCATGGGGAAGGTCGGGAGTGGGGATGACAAAACCTCCCTTCTCTATTAGCAGGAAGTTGCTAATGTAATTCAATTGTATTGTGAAATACCGTCCTACAAATATTTAATCTTGAGTCATTCTAGAAAACAGTAGGCTCTGGGTTTAATGGACTAGTTAACCTGGCTGTATCTCCATGTTAAAAAAGTTTTAAGAGGAACAGTGTGGAGCACTCTCCTTCCTCAGGCTTTCTACCCGTCTCTTTCTACTGGACTGTGGTCCAAGCCCACATCTGCTTCCAAGGTATTGCAAACCCACACATGGACAATAGCACCTGGCTTTGTAGAGAACTGAAATGTAATAGTAAAGGTAGGAAAAGGCTCTTACCTATAATGGATCTTTACATGCTACTTTCAGAATAGGAAGAAAGGTGTTAACTTCAGAGATTTTTGACCATAGCTTGCTGTGGAGTCACAGGGCTGGAACTCTTTCAGGTACTTAAAACATGAAGGAGGCATTAACATTACTGAAATGCACTAGAGTTGCTGAAGTGAGGCTTTGTTTTACTGGCTTGTTTGGGCTAGAAAAACTTCTTACTACACTACTGTAATTGTATGGGTCCAAATGTCCACAACCTAGGCTAGACAATCTGAAAAGCAATTTGTTTGCAACTCGACATATTTTAAAGGTTCTGATTTGACATGAGTACCTACGCTCTTTTTTTTTTTTTTTTTTTTTTTTTTTTTCCCGTGGAATTAACTTTTGCAATCTACATTTCAGTTCTTCCAGTATGTTCCTCAAGGAGTTGTGAAGTGGCTTCTTTCTTAATAGCCTGTAAATGCCCACAAGGTGGGTCTCCCCATAGACTCTAACCTGAAGGCTATTGTTGACTGTGTTTTAGTTAGGTTTAAGTTACTGAAGTGAAGGGCTGTTTTAATTGCCCGTAAGTGTTACCCTGTTACTGTACTTACATCAGATATGTACTTTTAAAAAGATCATGGGCTCTTTTTCAGGTAAAAACCTGAGTTAATCCTGAAGAGCTTGTATGAGCTGCTACATTTAAAACTGTCAGAACATGATAAAATTTTGTGGATGAAAAAATAGTACGTAGCCAATATTTTAAATATTCTTTGAATTGCAGGTGGCCAAGATCAGGAAGATCAAGTACTTGGTGTGTTCATAGTTCTTGCATATATTTACTGTGAAGCTGAAGCAAAAATGAAATTAAATGAAATCAAGATTCATCTGTGTTTGTAGTATAGAGTACATTTTACAGTCAGACATGTTTTGACTTGAGAAATTACATAGCCGCCTTCAAAGAATTTTGTAGGTGCTTACTGGCATTAAAAGGCATTAACTCAAGGCATTACAAAGAAGTCTTAGAGACAGTGAAAGTGTATGTTCTCTGATCTTGAGTAATGAAAACTGCATCACCAAGAAGTATTCAAGAGGCCAGAGTTTAATGCATGTATTGCCTAAAACAGGTCTCTCTATGAGTGTACTTGGCGTTTGGTGTGGTTTGATTTTGAGAAATCTGAGAATTATAAATTGGAGGCAGATGTTCACAGGCTGGTGATACTGAATTGATGTACAGTGTGAAGAGCTGTAAGCTAGTAACTGAAGAGACATAAGCACAGTGCACATTCAGTTTAAAAGGTGAAAGCTGTTTTTAGAAAAAGTATCAATCTGCTTTTTTTTTAAGGAAGATGGTCCTTAAAAAGATGTTTACATGCATTTCAAAATATGTATTAAAAAACCCACTCATCAATATTCACGTTATATGCATGCAACCAGTACCTACTCTGTCTATAATTCAAGTGTTGAGGCTGCATTAATGCTTTACAGGAGTTACCCTAACAGTATGTTTAAGCTTGGCGGGATGTTAGCAAAAGGCATGTAATTTTTCAATAAAGTTGTTATAACAGTTATTCTTCAAACCTCTATGATATTGAACACGCACTGAGAGGCGGTCTTAATTATGTTTCAAAGACACTTTCTTTTCCCCAAGTGAATCTGCTGTCTCTTAGGTTTTTCAGAATCTTGGATTTATGTGTTTAGCACTTAAAAACTCTCCAGATTTCTACCTGTTTTGCAAGTTGCACCTTGGGTCCCAGGTTTGAGGGAGAAATGAGGAGGGATTCTTTCCTGTGCTGCTGCAGCCCAGGTGGGGCTGGAGAAGGTAAAGCTGCTTTATTACAAGTAGCAGTTAGGGGAAGATCAAAAACTAACAGGCAGGTTTTTTTTAGGAGTGTTGAAAGGTGTAAAGAGCCCAAAAACTAACACGCAGGTTTTTTTAGGAGTGTTGAAAGGTGTAAAGAGCTGATGGATATCCCCATTCAGAGCATGAAAATCAGTTTGATTTCAGTCTTTCACCTTCCTGAGTCTTAGCCCATGGTGTGACCTGCACAGTATGTTGCTGCTCCAGAACCAACATGGCTCAAATCCCTAACGTGAGTCACTCCT